>PVIY010047531.1:0-17802 GCA_004026745.1 Myrmecophaga tridactyla | reverse complement strand
TTTGTCCAAGGTCTTTTCCATTCTTTGGACATTCCTCCCCATTTTTTCTGCTTCAATGACCTTTTCTTTACTTTTGCTTTCAAATGCTTCCTCCCCTTTATTTTATTTTTACCAAATTTGTTTTATTTTTGCCAGAATTCATTCATCCCTTTTTTCTTCTTTTCTACCTTCCTCTGTCTTCTTTGATAAGATTTTTTTTACCCATACTAAGAAATAAAGAATGAAAGAATTTTTTTAAGAGTTTAAAAAATCTGCAGGGATTCTCAACCTTTCTGCAACAACCTGGTTCCCTTCCCAGTCTACGCTAAACACCAGACCCGAGAGAGAAAGCTGAAGGCATCCTAAGAGATATAAGCACCACGATGGACACAACTCTTCGGAGGCTGCTGCTCTAATGTACATACAACACTTTTGGCCTATTTCAGAGTGCAATTACGCTAAAACTATAGATGGAATTCTTCGAGATGTACATAACACCACTTATCAATGCTACTACTAGAATTTACTGTGATGAGAAGAAACTGATACTTTGAGTTTAAGTTTTCTTATTTTTTTCTCATTACACCACAACTATGAAAGGAGAGTTCCAAAAGATCAATTATGGGTTGGGAGAATGATTTTTAAATATGCTAGGCATTCTCTTAATCCCAGATTAACAAAGTCCTAATATTTAAGATGGGGCATATCACCAAAGCATCTTTCAAATCAGCCAGGCCTAGGTTTATAAATGAGAACTCAAAGGCATTCCCATCATGGATGGAAGAGGAATGCCAAGTGCCCTTCTCCGCTAGAACCGGCCATGTCTCTGCGCTGCCAGCAGAGACTCCCGGCCCTGAGCCACTGAGCCCTGGAGAGCTCTTCCTCCAGCACCACAGAGCGCTGATTCTCTGTCTGGGGTGAACCTCTGAGTGCAGTCAGGTGCCCTGCAACGAAGGTGGGCCAGCGGATGCGGAGAAGTCCCCTCTCCCATTTCCCCTCTCCTAACCAACTCCCTCCTTCATCCCTCGCACATCAGCCCAAGCGGGCTGGGGCACCTCCCAGTTTATAAAGCTTCCTCTGCGAACTTTCTTAAAAATTTCTTAAAAATTCCCCCTTTCAAGGCACTCCTCATACTTGATCATTATTTACTTAATGAGGAATACTGGATTGTTCGGCTCTTCATTGCATTATTGCTCCATAAGGCAGGAGCTGTTTTCACTAAGCTTCACTCCTCATGGCTTAATATAAGCATTTCATGAATGTTTGTAAAGTAATTATCTAAATGGATATAAACTTATTATCACCAATGAAGAGTCTGCTAAACGTGGTCCCGGTTATATGTTAACAGGGAGAGAGAGCAGGGTTTGGACCTGAGTAAAATAGTGATTGTGAAAAAAATATGGAGGGGACCAGGTACTGCATATCCTTAAAAAGCATAACACAGATGAGCTATTTCTTATACTAGAAATGGTGCTGCAGATGTGAAGTTTCTCTGCTTCATGTGGCCACTAATTAAACCCAAGAGTCCATAAGGAGAGGCTACACTGTGCCTGGCTGCAGTGCACAACAGCAGAAAGTAACGTGGCAACCAGTGAGAGCGCATCACAGCACTGCAAACCAAAAAATAGCAGCATTAAGCCATGAAGAATATGGAAATTAACTATCCTGGCTATGATAGCAGAACAATGGATTCTGGCCAGCCAACTAAATAATCCAATGTTTAAAAAAAGTACTAAAATATGAGGGTTTTTATTTCACTGAGCAGAAATGCCCTAAGAATATATGCTTAGAAGGTAAATGGTTATTGATTTAAGTAGAAAGGATGGAGAGGTAAAGGGACAATAAATTTCGTTCTGGCAACTTGGCTATTTTATGAATTCAAATGAAATATCTCTTGGAAAACAGACATATCCTAGTGTTAATCAGAAGTGCTACTCACGTTAAAAATCAGTAACTTATGTTTAAGATCCTGAGGAAACTGTTCCTTGTCTACATGCAGTGCTAGCCACTTAATACTTTTGGATCTTAACTTATTAAAAACAGCACGTTTGAGGGGATGGGCATTATGTATATTTTCGTGATTCCTCTATTTAATCCGTCAAAAGTATCTTCACCACCTTACATTTTTCAAAGATTTTCATTTACATTATTTTCCAGTAAATGTTCCTTATATCTTTGTTGTTATTCATTACATTTCCACAGACAAAGATGGCTTTTCACATTAGTAAAATCATTCGCAATAATCTGGGACAGTGGAACTGTCTCTACTTAAGTATAGTCCAAGTGTCTGAGATGTAGGGCACACAAATGGCAGAAAGAAATTATTATTTTTTATGCAGAGTCACCTCAGGTGCAGGTAATGCTGCCTGCATAAATATGCAGTGGGTAGAAGAGAGGGACTTTGGGACGCAGGCTGCCAGGAGTTCCTGGGTGACAGGGTTAGCACAGGTCCATGTGGGGCTCAACCTGGCCTATCAATCCTGCAGGCTGATAGTGTCCAGACCCACGTCTTCCCCACAGCGCCCCCTGAAGCGTGGCACCAGCTACCTGTACACTGTGGGCAGCAGGAGTCCTGGGTGCGCGAAGGGCTCTGGCAGAGCAGCGGCGGGCACACCTCTGTCTCGCACAGCACCCGCCCGCTGTGGCATGTGCACTGGGTACAGGAGTCGATGTTCCACGTTTCTCCCTCCACAAAGTACTCGCCTCCAGGCGCGTGGCAAATGGAGGGAGAGCTGAGCTCCGGCTTCTGCACCACAAAGTCATCTGGGGACAACACAAAACCAAAACGGAAGAAATTACTCATCTGCAGTCTTCCAATTCCCAGGGAACCTAGCACTGTTTGCTTTAAGGGACCAGGAAGATGAAATGGCTGGAGTATCTTACTCCACTCTGACAAAGAGAGCAAGGGAAAGAAAAGAAAATATATTCCATGCAGAGAAATATAAGACAACAGCAGAAGAGCTTATCTCAGGAGGTGGGGTTTGAGTGGTTCAAGTCTGTCATTAGTTACAAGAGAATGAAATAAGAGAATGAAAGGACAGGAAGGGATTCCCATGCAACAGAAGAGGGCAGGGGCCTCTTAGGGGATCTCTGCAGACATGCTGGAATTATCTAGAATAAAGAGCAAGAGCAAGCTTTCTTTTACTGAATGCTTGCTAAAGTCCAATTCCCATGCTAAGTGTCTTATACGTGTTTTTTTCATTTATTCCTGACATCACCCTTGTCCTTACTTAACATGTGAGGATACGAGGGGATTAGAGTTTTAAGGACAGAAGGGAACAGAACCTTCGTCTATGCTTATCTGGATCACTCATATGCCTCCAGGTTAAACAAGTCTTCCAGCTGATCTATGCCCCATCCACTTCATTCTCTGTGGGGCTCTGAGTGTACTTATGCTTGGAAACATGACTTGCCATCTAGCAGGTCACACCCCAAGCTAGACTTGCTGCCCGCAAGCTGAGCAGGCGTGCTCCTGCAGCATGAAAACCCACACCTGAGATGAACATGCATTTGGAGATGTCATCACCAAGAGAGTTAAATGCTTGAGAGGCTGCTGATAACTGATGCCTTTCCCCAGAGGAGTGGGGATTTTGGTCTCTGACTGAGATGATAACGATAGAGAGAGGATTTGATGTTGAAAATGTTTTGAGAGGTCCTGGGAGTTGCCTGAAGTTGTACTGGGGAAATGAGAAATAGGAAGACGTTAACCATGTCCGTGTAATCCAAACACAACAACCACTTGAAGATGGCACTGACAGTGCCAAACGCTGCTGAGACGCCGTCTGGAGACAGCATGGCTCACTCGTGCTTGGAGCTCAGTGCAGGGCGAGCCCAGAAGAACTACCACATCTCTTCAGAGCTCATCTGGGCTGTTACTTTCAAAGTGCTGGTGAGTATGAGAGCCATCGATACTGATGGGCTAAAACCGTGCGGGCCAATTTCCAGTTAAGGAGGTAACTTCTAATACAGCTTTATCTCAAAGGAACTTGCAAAGATTGAGCTTTGAGCAACTGCACACATCAGAGAAAACTGACGCAAGCCAATGTTTATATTCAGGAGCAACTGCACTGAACTTTCCAGTATACAGATTGTAGAGAGGAAAACAATTAGAATGAAGATTAAGCTGGAACAATACGATAAAAGTGTATCTCCTGTGGTTTATAGAGAAAGGAAAAATTATTCCAAAGGATGTCAATAAACTAAACTTGGAAGAAGACTCCCTTTAAGAAGAACTAAGAGAGAACTGAAAAGTGCTGCCATTTAAACACGGCTGCTTTTCTGAGGACCTGGCTCCTAAATACTTGACAGGTAGGGAAATGGTGAAAAGGAAGGCTACGTGCATTCCAGGGGCTCACCTTGCTCACCCCTCTGCTAAGCTGCATGTGTCTCAAGGCAAAACGTGAGAGGGGCAGGAGAGAAGATGGAAATAAAAGAAAACCAGAAACTCAGAAGGTGAGAGAGAGAAAATCTAAGAGAAACTATCACTTGGTGAGTCGTCTGTTTATCACAGGAGTTCAGGAACTGCTCATTTCTTGCAAGGAAAACAGGTCATCAGCTGACCCTTGACTGGAAGAAGGGCGAACATGCTTCATAAAGTCAGAGTCCATGAACACAACAGCTCTGGGGTCTCTAAATGATCCGTATGTGGCAATCCAATAAAGTTAGGATTTCGGGGAAAAAATACATATATACAAATGTGTTTTATTCCATATATATCTAGATATTCCTATACCCTCACTAATATATCAATAATTCTGTATATGTTTACATAATAATATTCTATATCTCTGTAATAAAATAGTTCTGATTCCCCTGACATTTAGTTCTTAAATTAATTATCTGTTCTTAGTAATATCTTTGCATTTCCACCAGTCTGCACGACCTAGACTTTTTCACGGTTTACACGCTGAGCAGAGACTGGGGGCACGCCACACTTTGCACACTCACACCTATAAATTAAAGCACGGGGTCTTCGTGGGAGCAAACTGGTTTTCTTCCCCAAAGATTCAACCAGAGCTCAGTTTCATTAAGCTGGTCGTTTATCTTCTGTTACAGTGGACACTAGGGGTTTGTCAAATTTAACGGTAAAACTTGTGAAAAAGGAAAGAGTTCTGGCACATAGCACCTCTAACAGAACTATGACAGAGGGAAAAAAAAAAAAACCACCCCAACAAATAGCCATATCTTCGGCACTGTAGTTTGGTAGTTTCCGGGTGGTGGGGGCTGCTTGCCATTTTGATCCCTTAGTTTTTGGGGTGTGTAGAAACAGAGTTGAAAGGGACTGCGGTGCTCAAGCGTCCCTTTCCCTGCCCTTGCTGGCACCTCTGCTCCCGGACTGGCCCTTCTTGGCAGCAGAAGGGTCAAGGCCTCGGCTCCTGACAGCACCCTTCACATAAGTGGACTTTTCCACCGAAGGTAGAAGACCAGGATTGATTATAGGAAAAATCACCATGGTTCCAAAATCTGACAGTACATTTACACTTTTAAAAGAGGTCTAATGCAAGAGTCAGGAGACGTCCTTTCTCCTTCCAGCTGACATTTTATTTTACTTTGGGTGAGACAGTCAATCTTTCCATGTCTGTTTTTCACATGAAAAACTCCCTAAGTGTATTTTTCCCTAACTCCCAGGGCCCTGCGTAGAGGAAGAAATAATAGACGTAAAGCCATGTTGAGTTCTCTGGATGAAAGGCACTAGATGAGGTATTATAGTAATAATCACTGTTATTGACAGTCATAATTTAGATACTCGTGAATTACAAATCTGTTCTGCTCTTCTAGTAACTTATCTTGATTGGTGTTATTGTGATTTTAAATGTTTTATGTTTGGTTACTCTAAATTTCTCCATTTGGCAAGAGTGCTACCCAGCCATTAATTTTAAAAAGAGCAAGAGTCATAAGCGCCAGTAATTCTCTCCCTCTCAAATATTACTTTATAAAATAAGAAGCTTTTATGAGGCAAAGTTGGCGCCCATCCCCTCAAATTAACTAACATTCAGCCTTAATGGGTCATCAGTAAAATGGAGAGCTGGAGTCTAAGGATGTCCGTCCACAAGCCTTTACAAAATGCAATTCGAAGACCATTGAGTAAACCATTCAGAAATAAGAAGAGCGGGTTCTAGGACTTCAGAAATGCCCCCGGCCTACGTTAATAGTCTATAGTGCCCGGCTTCTGCCGTGGCTGCTGCTGTCAAAGACCAGGGACAGCTGAAAGTGCTCCAGGGCTGAGAGCTGCAGGCGTGCCCAGGCCCTGCAAGGCAGAAGGCGATTTACCTGAACAGGACGGGCAGCAATGTCCAGGGTGAATGGTGGGGTTGCCACAGGCAGGCACCGGGCAGGTGATCAGGGCACACATTTCCCGTCCGTTGTGACAGTAGCACTCCCGGCACCCATCATGCCAGCTTTCCTCGTTTTTATGATGATGACCATCCATGGACAGACACGTGCCTGACAGGACGGGCGGCCCGGCTGAAGCAGGGACCTCTGGACAGACAGAAGGCAGCCTGGTAAAGAAGCAGCGACCGCACAGGAGAAGAGCCCACAGTGTCCTTCCAGGTAAAGAAACACAAGACTCAGGTCTACCAAGGACGGCTGGTGGCACGGGAAACCCGCACAAGAAAAACTGAAGTAACCGTGGTCTCACTTTTGGAAGAATATATATATATATATATATATACTTTTTTTATATGTATACATAAATAGCAAAATAGGTTTCTCTCCTTTGGGTGGGATGACAGGCGATTTCACCCTTTTTATTCTACTTTCTCCTACTGTTTACAGCGAACAAGTGCTGAGTTTAGAACAATAACAAGAACAAAAGCAGTGAAGGTTAAACAAGTGTCTAACCTGTGCAGTATAATCATTCTAGAAGTTTCATCCAATGGGGAAGTCCTGGGCCTACTGAAATGAATAGATTCTTCTAGCACAGTCACTGAAGCAGTGACTAGAATTTTGTTTACTCTGACACTTTTAGGGTGGTAACTGCCCGCCTTCGAAAGAACAAAGGGCCAAGCCTCAGGGTCTTTTATGGCTTAAGCTGTGAATCATTCTGACAACTACAACAGACTGAAATGGGCAGTGGGGCTGGAGCCGGGGGCACTGCAAAAACACTGGTCAGGAAGCATGCTCGCGTGGCCTCAGGACGTCCTGGAGCAGGAAACCCCGGGCAACAGACACAGCCAGGCTTTGTGTTTACACGCAGCTATAGGCTGGCATGTGCTTATTCAGCAAACATCTAAATTCTCATGGACACCAGTGTCGCTAGAAGATACGCGAGCAGATGTTTTAGCCACACCTACCCTCCAAAAGCTTGGAAAAGGGGATCTTATCTGCATCCATTGTGTCAATCAACTCTTAAACGGAGGGAGACTATAAGAAGATTCAGATACATGTGACTTAGGCTAAAGCCCATGCACAAGTAAGAACTAACAAGGTAATTAATTTGGTCACTGTGCTTCTTGTCCATTACACGCTTATTTTAAATTCTACTCTGAGCTTTCATCCTTTAAGAGGAAAGGAGGGTCCTGTGGGATATATGACCTTGGTATCAGAGTAGGAAGCAATCCCTTAAATTGTTTCATTTCTGCAGTGTCCTTCAGTTCTGGGTTTCTGTGCCTCTGGCTGCTTTGGGGCAAGGTGTGTGTGTGTGTGTATTCACACTTACCTCTGCACTTGCAGATTTGACAGCCATGACTATCCTGTTGGAAACCCAAGGGGCAGATTTTACTGCATGGGAGCTCTGGACATTTCTTACAGCGACAGATGTCACAGCCATGCTTATTCTTCCTGGGTAATTAAAATTTTGTCAGAGGTCAGAAAATCAAAAAGTCTCTAATGATGCCCAATTGCTCAGACCAAGGTGATATTGCTACTAAGCAGAATGACTGGACTTCTGCTCTCCAGGCTCTTGGAGTGATGTGCAATTAGCTCCCTGGGGCCCGTACCGCCCCCACCCATGGACAAGGTTTACAATCGCCCAGGCACTTTTGTGTTTCTGGGATGCGACGGACAGTAGCCCAACGACATGACTGTTGATTTATCAGGAAAAGTGGTACACATATAAAAAGACGCACGTGTAAATCGTGTGCAAATCACAGGAGGGTAAGGGATTCACCGTCAGTCGATGTTCAGATTGGCATCAGGGGGGAAAGTCCCTGTTTTGTCAGGACTACAATGGATCCTTATATGACTACGTGCTCTGGGAAATTCCAGACTCCAGTAAAAATTTTAATAATGAGATAACTACCAAAATTTATGAAAGATAAAAGGGGAACTTAAAAACCCATAAACCTGGCAATGCTACATAAATGTTGATAAAGAATAAAAAGCCTTGAGAGTTCCTGTCGTCAAGGTCCAGTAATAAATTCATAAGGTCTAAACATAAAACAAAAATCAGTTTAAAATTGCTCCACCCACTGAGTATGAACTTAGCACAATGGGCTAGAGGAAGAAGGCTGGATGAAGGTTTTCTCTTTAACAAGCCAGAATGCCAAAATTCTGTGATCAGAAAGATAAATAAATATGTTTATACAAAGACATCATAGTAATTTAAGTGGAGATGTTCTGGACAATCTCAACATATTGAGAACAAGGAGCCAAAAGGAATTATTCATACTCATGTCCCATACTGTGTCATTTTCAAGATCTACGAAGGCTCTGACGGATTTGTTTGTCCATCTTATCTGTTCATTCACTCATTCTGTAAGTACCTGCTACATGCATAAAGTAAAGCAGGTGGACAGAAGGAGAACCAGTGGCTGCCTTCATCTCAGACTCCCATATGGTGTCTGGGCAAGACTTCCCCTTTGAAGTCTGTGAAATACATGTTCTAGCCAGAGAAGTTCTCAGTTGTCTGTGTCCTGATTATTCTCACTGCAAGGAACAGAGTGAAGCCTACAATCCTCTAAGAAGTTTCTCTGTGAGAAAAGGTTGGACATGAATGCAGTCTTGACTTTGAACAGTCATAACACTAAAGCAAGTAGTTCTAACTGCTACTGAGACAAGCGGTATTCTCTACGAGCAGTCAACCTAGGAAATAACTATATTCTATTAGCACAACAGTCTTATTTTAGGATCAAGAACAATGTTCTCAACTGAAACTATCCAATTTAAATTTGAATGAAAATTCCCCCTACCTCTAGCTAGAATTTCCAAGATGAGAGAGGAAAGAGATTACTGAAAGAGCATGGGTAAGAGGTGACGGCCCTAGGGCTTCAGACTGTGAAAGGTGATTTCTGATGGGACCAACTTGATAAAAAAGCAGAGATAGATGCTAATACAGATACTACAGAAACAACTGTGACGTTCTTATTTCCCTTTGGAATAATCTATATTTTCTGATTTGAGTCTAAATTTGACTCAATAAGGAACATTTTAAATATAAGTCACAGTCCTTATCTCCGAGGGAATTCATAAAATAAATATCACATAAAGAAAAAAAAAATGTGTAGACTAGTACCTAAATAAGACATCTAGGCAAGGCAAACAGGGATGCTCTATATTATAAATGAGTTAATTTAAATATGAATTGAATAAATGATCACCAACTAGTTTCCAGGATGGGTGTGAACAATTTTACCATTTACCACCCTGGGCCCTCATGCCAATTTCATTTTCTCATCGGGAGTGTCTAAAGGACCCTGCCATGGGTCAGTCCTACAGAACAGGCCTAAAGGACAGACCTGCTGCAAAAGCTCTGGCCCACACTCCTAAGAGTAAGGGGAAAACTGGATTCTTACCTGTGGAGTCACAATCCCTTCCCTGCTTTCTGAAGAGATATGCTGGACTCTACCTCACTGACTGAGTCACACACACAGAACAGCCCGCAAAACTAGACACGTTTGCTCCATCGCGACACAGACAATTAAGCAGAGGCTTTCTGAATTAGGACATACGTACAGGTATCCAAATGGACAGTGCTTGTCACAGATCATGGGCCTGCACTTCCTCGGCCGTGGGCGGCACTGACAAGTCTCACAGTCGTGGGTGTCCGCGTGGAAACCGAAGGGGCAATCCAAGGTGCAGCCTCGCTTCAGGCTGGCGCACAGCTCCTCCCCTGTGGAGAAGTGCACAGACGTTCCTTCCGAGACTGCCAGAGCATAACACGCTACAACTGTCATATACTGCTCCACGGCTGTGTGTGGCCGTCCACACACACGATTCGCAGCTCCACCCTGCATTATAGTGGCTAAAAGTTACAGACCTTTTAAAAATTATAAAAACTATAACCATGCTTTTTCATGCTCATCACAACTGACTCAATATTTTGGTGCTAATAAACAAAAGAAAGTCCAACTGTGAAAACCAGATTTCTGAATATTCTTGAATCTGGTGTTGAGGTTCATATAATAACCTGTTATAATAGCCTGGTAATTATTATCTGAGGTGCTGATGAAATTGAGTACATTATTCCACAAAATTTGCTTTTCACTGGTCACCTTGCACTAATGATTGACATTTATTGTGAAAATGTGAGAATCAGGAACTTACACCCCAAATTTCATTACATATTTTGTTTCTACTGCTTGCCTGTGATAACACACATTTTTACATTTTCACCCAGTGTTTACTGTTACGGTGTGAGATGGTAACATATAACACGACATATTATACACAGCGTAAGGGATTCTTACTCTTTCTTTAAAAAGTACCTCTTTCAACATGACAGAAAAGGATATATTCAGAGTTTCTTTAGATATTTTCCTATGTGCTGACAAACATCCAGGTTATTTGGATCACTTAGTTAATTGACTAAAAAAAAAAATTGTACGTGTCAAAGAAATATCCTGACAAATTTTAATTATCCACCATTTTGAAATGTTCAAATTGTCCCCTGTTAGCAGACCTGGAGTGATGCTTAACTGGCCTGTTAGTTATAACTTACTATTTTTAGAAGAAACAAGAGAAAGAAGCAATGGTGGTTGGCAAAAGAAACTTCTAAAGATTTTAGAGTCTTCTAAAATGAAAAGCTATGATAGAGAACTTAGAGTAATATAGGGAATAAAAAAGGTACAAAGAGAATGTTTGGTGGTATCTCTAAAGCAAGCTGAGATGTGTCTTGAGTTAACTGCAACACTTGAAAAGACAATCAAGTTTAAATAAAGGAAGATAATGTGGTGACAGCAAAAGTATGGCAATGGTTCAATACTGTTCCGGAGGGACTGGTAGACGGGAAGCAGAAACTATTACTGTTGAAATAATAAGCTTTTATATTATTTGGTCATTCTTTAAGCATAAATATTGAAAATAATATGTAAGGTCTAAGGAAAAACAGAATTCATTTGCTCCCCACCTCCACTTCAAATCTTAAAGTCTAAAATTAAATCTTAACTATACTTAATTGGTAAAATGGGTTCATGCTTGATATAAATATTTTAAAACAGCATATTTTATAATTCCAAGCTAGCAATACTTGAATATTTAATTTGCTATTTTTCACAAAGGAAAATGTGGTTTATGGGCTTATGATACAATTTTTTACTCTGTCATTATCATAAATCTTTCATTACACATATTTAATATAACTTTGTACATCATACTGTGAAGCAACTGATTACTAATAGGCATCCTTAAAAGTGAAATTCTAAATGGCTCATTAAAAAATTTATAATTTTATTTGATTCCTGGAGCCTGCCCATGACAAAAAAGAAAACTGTAATTTTATGACTTGAAAGGTCATCCTTATCTCTTTCCCTTTATGAAAGGGATGGTGAAGGAAAGAGAAGACTTCCATATCTGCATTTCTTTCTCAGACAGAGGCTAAGAAAGCAAACTCGTGATCTTAACTTTGAGCCCATTTTTCTATTACAGGAATTTTTAAGTAATGAAGCCAACTGCATTATGTTAGGGAATAAATAAATTAAAAGCTGAAGGCTTCCCAGAGTCAGCATCCCTGGGGATTAAATTCCTTGCAACTCTGAAGATATGAGCACTTTTCTGCCTTTACTGCTCCGATCCTGTGAAAAATAAGGAAGTTTTCCATATTCCTTGATCTAGAATGTTCTTCACTCTTACAGAACACTACTGTGCCAAGTTCAAACAATCAGACAACAACTAAAAATTGGTCTTTAATCACCTCTGCAAAGGAAGGGAGTTGAACACAAAGGCTGCCATGCTTAAACAAAAATAAAGGGCATTCATTAAAAAGCAGACTGGCTATGCCATTCGAGCAGGGGGTCAGAGAGCTTCGGTGAGCTGGGAAGACCCAGCCACGGGACCCCATCTGGGCCTGGTTCGGCTCTGCTCCTCAGCAGAAGGCTGTTCTAAGGACCCTATTTACTGACACAGCCCAAGTGGTATCACTGTATGGAATATGGAGCAGCTGTTCAATAAATACATGCTGAATCAATGAATCAATGTTTTTCCTCATCTATTCCTCCTCCTTTTATTCCTCATCAAGGATGTCACATTAACACAAAAATAAAAGGATGAAAAAACTTCTCATTAGTATTAGGAATTTTCCACAAGAGTGGCAACTGCTAAATATCTCGAAATACCACCTTCTAGTTCAGAAACAGAAAACACTAAAATTTGGAAGGTAGCCCTAAATCCATGTATCAATTATGGATTTTCCTTAAGAGAAATGTATCATCAAGGCAAACATCTTCACAGAGAGTGCAATAGATAGACTGGAAATGCCCTATGCAATAGAAGGGTGAGGTTTGTAAGGTCTGTTTGGAAAGCTTCAGTACATCACTTTAGAGAAAACCACGGAAAGAAAGGTGGCTTACATACGTAATTTTTCAGCATTAATCACTTTACTGTGATCTAAAAATGCTTTCTAATCCATGGGGGAAAATCACCATTGGAGAGAAAGTAATATGTATTAGCAAAGTAAGGGCCTGCACATCAATGCTGGTCGGTTTAAGTGGCAAACCCCTGTTCACTCTGGAGGAAAAGAGATACTCTGTTCTTAGGGCTAATATGTGGCACATTCCCCTTTTATTATTTGTATACCCTATAATTTGAGTAGTGAACACAAAGGCATCCCCAGAGCTGTGCCGCATGCTTCTCTGCTGCAGAACTCCTCCCGCTTGGATCCTGGCAGTTCCCACCAACCTGCTACCAGTCAAGAAGGGCCAAGCAGGGCCTGAGACTGCTATATACAGAAATACAACACTGCAAATGGACACCCCAATCTTGACCCTAACGGGTATTAATTCAGAGTATAATGAATGAAAACAAGGAGCCTGCTTCCCTGTATTGATACTGTAACTTTCTCTGGATGCTTGACTAGGATATGCATTTACACAGATTATGAAAGTCCTTTCCTCCCTCTTACCATTAATTTTATGCCACCATTAGCTTTTTTTTTAAAGAAAAAAGTATTATTAACTCCTAGAATTACAGAATGCTAAAATGGGAAGAGAAGCTATAGATGATTCAGTTATATCTGTTTGAATTAAAGATGCAGAAAATAGGCTGCATAAGAGCAGCTGGCATTTAGTTCATACAGATGAAATTGAATACAACAGTTCACATAGTGAGTTGAAGTGTATTATGCCTGCTTAACAGCACCAAACATTTTTGGTTAAAAAGTAATGCTATAAACAGCTTATGCTAGGTTATTAGTAACTCATCTAAATGATTTTAGTTTTAATTTGTTGTCGTATTTTCTTGCCAAATTTCTTGTTTATTCTAAATATGTATTTGAAAGTCAGTTATGGATAATTTAAATTCTCTGCATGCCCTTGATACATTATTTTGCTTAACTTTGTTACAAGAATCTTATTTGTTACAGCTTGAAATAGCAAAGAGACAATAGGTTCAAAGAAAATATATTGTCATATACTTTGTACATACTTTTGAAGGTATGTTTCCACTGGGTTTTGCTTTCAATCTTAAAGTGATTTTAATATGCTAGGTTATGCTGTAATAATATTATGTATTTCCAATATTACCAACATATTTCCAATATGAGTCAGATGTAAGGACCATTTTTATCATCTTGAATCCCTAGTTCTTGGGATGAATGGAAAAATGAGTGAATGAGCAAACAATCATCCAATGAAGAAGGTAAAAATATTTATTTGATGCTAGTCTTATTTTAAGAATCAATGTCAGTGGAAAGTAGGTCTAATCCCTAAGAAAAAAAATTAGGTACAAACAGGAATACTGCATGTGAAATAGGACTTGATGGGATGCAGAAGAATAACGTTAAGGGAGAATTTTGGAGAAAACCATTATTTGTCAAGCAGCAGCAATGGAAAAAGAACATACTTAGGTCATCCTTGGCTGTAGGAGACTTTCTTTCTCCTAAAACCAAGTGAAGGAGAAAAAGAATATTTGAGGGTTAAAATACAAAGGCAAAAAGAAAGTAGTTTGTGTGAAAGTTCTCGGAGGAAAGGAAGACACAGGGGCAGGCTTGTGCGGGAACAGGGGAGCGGAAGCTGGGGGCTTCCCACGGCGGCTGGCTTGGGCTGACTCAGAGTGGGTTTTTACAACAGGCATCGGATAGTAAACAATTACCATATGTCAGGCAGTGAAGCAAGCTTTGCATTCAATAATTTATTTATCCTCAAAACTACCCATGAGTTCGGTGCTATCTTCTGCCCTTCACAGAGGAGGACACAGAGGTCCAGAGAAGTAAAGTAACTTCAGATCCAGGTCAGTCTGAACCCAGAGCCTGAGAGGAGAGCTATGCAACAGCACACGAGTCTGATGACCTGGGATCTGGCAATCTGGCTGATCTGACTCATCGAACCTGTGACTTCTGAGGATGTCAAATAATCAGGATTGTTAATAGAAGGGGGGAGTGAGAGAAGAGTGCCGTTATGACCAGACTTCTGTGTGACAGAGACAAATGAAAAAATTCCAGCTGATATTTAGTTATTTTAGCTATATGTGCAGGTGAGCAAGATGATAAAATACTAACCTAGGTCAAGAATCTGCGAGCAATGAGATGGACAGTCAGAATAGCAAGACCTGCAAGGGGGACCTCGGACAAGAATGACATCCTAGGACACCTTCAATCCTGAAATCCTCACTCAACTCAGCACGTCTCTGCTGAGCACCGACTGGGCAGTGGGGCCCCTGCAAGACAGGACAGCTGCTTCTCTATTCTGGTAATGTGGATGGCCTGGGCTTTCTTCCCGGACTAAGATTTAAAGATTTACTTCAAATCATTAGAATTGGCTTGAGATGGTGATAGTGCCAATCTATCAGACACAGAGACAGAGTTTTTATCCTAGGGCAGGTCTTAGATTTTACTCGCCTTTGTGGCCTTAACCCCTAGTTTCAGTACCTGGAACTTAGCAGGTATTTTACCTAGACTGGGTGAAGAAAGGAGGGAGCAGAGAAGGACAGGAAACTAGCTAGCCCTACAAATAAAATTTACAAATAATAAATGGCTAATAAAGGCTTACATGCAATAAAGGCTCTGCCCTGATGAAGATGGTAAAGTAAGATGCTTCAGGGCTCTAGACCCCACAGCAGCTTTGAATAACCAGCAAGAACCGGTAGAAACATATTTCTGAAAGCTCCAGAAAGGAGCCAAATCCAGAAAAAGGGCACGTAAAAGCCCTAGGAACTCCTGGCACTCTGGCTGGCATCCACACCAGCACACTCTGCCCCTCTCAGTGGCTTAGTGCAAAAGCAGTGCACGTTCCCAGTGCAGGATCCCAGGACACGGCTACAGAGGAAGCAGAGTAACCCCTGGGCACATACTGGGGACATGGATGTCAAGTCCATCTTTCCGGGAGTGGCCTGGGGGTTTCCCTTCCCAGAACTTGCCCCTCCAGTACAAGGTAGCTCACTGAGCACCCAGACAGAACACTATGGGAAAGCAGTACGGTGGCTGCCTGGGGCAAGGACAGTTGACTATGAGACACACAGGGCCGTGCCCGCCCATGAGCAAACTGTTTCCTAGGGAAGAGAGGACATTCAGAACTGTGCAAAGTGGGGAATTCCTAGAGCCACATGTGCGTGTCCAAGATAAGATATATGCACACCAAAGGACCAGGAGATCCCTTGAGTTTCGTCTGGAACTATTCCCCAAAGTCACTGTGCAGATAAGCCCAGAAGGAGATAAGCCCCGAAGGAGAACACTTGTACATTTTTCAAAGTCAGTTTCAAGGAATTCAAGATTTTTGCTCTCAGCACTTTAAATATGTCTTCCTAATACCTTCTTGCCTTCTTGGTTTCCAATTAGAAATCAGCACTTGATCTTTTTGAGGCTCCCTTATACGTGACATGTTGGTTCTCTCTTGTGGCTTTCAAAATTCTCTATCTTTGGTATTCAACAGTTTGAAGGCAAGCTTCAAAAACAGGGAAAGGTGTTTTCTTTTTCTTTTCTATCCTGTTTTTTTTTTGTTTTTGTTTGCTCCTGGCATAGTCTTAAAAAATGGACATAATACACTCCAAAAGCAAAAGGAAAAAAATGGACAAAGAACTAAAGGAAATCAGGAAAATTATAGAGAATACAAAGAGAATATTAATAGAGAGAAATTAGGAAAAGGAACAAAACAGAGCTAAAGACCACAGTAAAAGAAACTAAAAATTCTCTAGGAGTTCAACTGCAGAATGGAGCTGGCAGAAGAAAGAATCAGTGAACCTGAAGATAAGACAACTGAAAACCATCTAGTCTGAGGAACAGAAAGAGGAAAGAATGAAGAAAAATGAATGAACCCTGAAGAACCTGCAGGACAGCATCAAGGGTACCAATGTAGATATTGTGGGAGTACCAGAGGCGAAGAAAGAGAGAAAGTGGCAGAGATAACAGTCAAAGAAATAATGATTGGAAACATCTCCAACTTAACAAATGCCACAAATATGCACATCCACGATGCTCAGCAAATTCTAAATAAGATAAACCCAAAAATCAGACGCATACCACACCATGGTATCATCAAACTGTTGCATACCAAAGACAGGGACTTTTGAAAGCCACAAGAGAGAAGCAACATGCTGCACACAAGGGAGCCTCAATAAGATCAAGTGCTGGTTTCTCATTGGAGACCAAGGAGGCAAGAAGGTAGTGAAAACACGTATTTAAAGTGCTGAAAGCAAAAAATTCTGTACCTAGCAAAACTGTCTTTCAAAACTGAGGGAAAAGTGAAGACATTCCCAGATAAGCAAAAGCTGAGGGAATAGACTGGCCGTAAATGAAATGGTAAAGGGAGCTCTGCAGGTTGAATGGATAGGACACTGAACAGCTCACGGAAGCCACGTGAGGAAATGAAGATTTCCACGTTACCCTGTCAGGATAATGACCTGGGTAACTATAAATGCCAGTACTACTGTGTTTTTTTGATTTGTAACTCTACTCTTTAATTCCTACAGGACCTAAAAGCAACTGCATAAATGTAATGATAAATCAATGGTCTGGGACTCATAATCTTAAGTATATAATTTGGGACAAGAACTACGTAAAGGAGAGAGATTGGATGGAATGGGAAGAGAGTTTATGTACGTACTGACGTTAAGTTAGTACCAAAGAAAATGAGATTGTTATGGATCCTGGATGTTAAATTTAAGCCCCATGGTAACCAAATACACACACACACACACACACACACACACACACACACGTCAGAGGATATATGAATTTACAGAGACAGAGAATAAAGACAGATGGCCAGTGGGGGGCTGGGCCAATGGGGCGTTGATACAAGATAAGTGTGAGGGTCAGTCTGAGGCGAAGGTAGAAGTTTTAGTAATGGCGGGGGGAGGGCACTGTGACATCGCGTGTGTGCGTATCCTCCTGAGCAGCACGCTGGAGGGGGGCACGATGGGGAGATGGGCACTGTGATGTCACGTGTGTGTATCCTCCTGAGCAGCACGCTGGAGGGGGGCACGATGGGGAGATGGGCACTGTGATGTCACGTGTGC
>PVIY010047530.1:0-17801 GCA_004026745.1 Myrmecophaga tridactyla | reverse complement strand
TGGGCTCTAAGACTTTTTCCAAATGATCCCCTCTTAAAGGACTCCAGTAAGGAAACACATCTTTAATGGGTGGAGACACATCCCCGTGGAAACCACCTAATTAAAAGGTGTCACCCACAATTGGGTGGGTCACATCTTCATGGAAACAACTTAATCAAAAGGCTTGCACCCAGCAATATTGAATGACATTAAAGAACATTGCTCTTCTGGGGTACAGAACAGTTTCAAACCAGCACATTTGTCAACTCCTCAAATATAAACAAAAGGGTTACATTTGTTAAATAACTTACCCAAGATCAGTAAACTCTTAAATGTTTTAACCCAAACCCAGGTGCCTTTAATACCAAAGTCCATGATTTAATGACCACATTATATTTCAGAAGAAGCTATCATTTGTTACATACGGTATCCATTATTTCACAATATTTTATTCTTCCTTAAATTTATCATAAGGATGTGAACAAAGAAACTCACAAAAATATATTCACCATAATTTCATAACAGAATTCATTATAAAACATAATAAACAGTCTAAACAGGACATATCCCCTGACTCACACCTATACTGAGGAGCACATACAAAGAAAATCATGGTTCAGTCTCATGCATAAATACACAAATATACATACACTCATTGGACACTAAGCACTTGGGAAAAACAACTATCTAATAGAAGATATTTTCACCAAAGCGAAGGAAGGAAAAGCTAAAATGTAGATTCATCCAAGGAAAAGTAACAAAATGATAATGCAATATTATACTAAAATAATGGCAGATGTCAACCTTACCATCTCAAAAAACATCAATGAGGCATTTGATAAAAGATAAAACTCTGGTTTTAATGTATTTAAACCATTTGCTGTTTTAAAGTATAATATTTACTAACTAAAACAAAGAACCCTGGATGACATCCTATCTTATATGTATAATAAAGAGTAAGATTTTAGGTTGAGAAAGTAAGAATATAGCAGGCAAAGGAGGCACTGGAACAGAACAGAGAATGTGATTGTTTCTACCTGATCAAATGGCTTCAATGCCACTTCAGAGAGCACACTGTGAGGTAATTAGGATACTAAGGTCACATTCTAGCTTCACGGTTTGCAAAATTTTCTTCTTTAGAACTCAGGAAAGGGCTTATGCCTTAGAAACACTGGCTATGGAAAGATCTAGCTGCAAGGTTTATTACTAAATAGATTCTCAAAGGTGTGTCCTCATCTAGATCACTTGTCCCTCCTTTCCTGGTGGCTTTCATCCATCCTGCAGCTGTTTGCAACACCACAGAAGACAACCTTCCAAGAGAAGGAATATTTTTTGCTAAGATTAAAAGAAACAATTCATTTCATTTAAACCATATGTAAACACGCATTAAAATAGTTGTCTAATTTGATTTGAAATTACCATTTTTAAATAAAAATTAATTGATGTAATGCAATAAGAAAGTTGTTCCAGATTAGCCAAGAGATATAGATAATAATGACTGAAAATATTACACACATTCACCCTAGCTACAGAAAAAAAGAATTGTGACATTAGTAACAATCAGCACATGATATGATACTAGGAAAGTCTTATCATAAAAATTATACAAAATTATTTATTTGTATACAAAAATAAGCAATTGAAAATACTACAAACAGAGATATGATTATACATGTTGAAAAAATAATAGGTATAAATAGAGACAGAGATAGATTCTACCAAACAAATAAAGGTGACAGTCTACATAACAGGTACTAACAAAAGGATATAATGAGAAATAATATCTCCCAAGAACACAATTTTACATTAGGAATGAAGAGAACAGGCATTAAAGTAAGAGAAGTTAAATGCTCATCACTGGAATATACTAGGTGTAGAGATATATTGCATAAAATATACCCGAAAAGTTAAATAGAAGAATATATATTTCAGTAAAAATAGATACTTAAACTACCCATTTTAAAGACTAAAAGTCCCAAGATAATGTCCATATTTAAGATATTTCAAGTTGTACAACATTTGTTGATACATTCAACATGCAAACTATGACTTGTCCAGTTCCTGAATTAATCCTGAAAAAATACTGGCAAAATTTCCATTCTCAATGCTATGAGTTAATCTGTACTTCTTTTAATACTTCTACCTGTTCTGTCTGGGCTGAACTCTTTTATATGTAGAAATGGGTCTCTCACCATATTGGAAATGACAGACTGTACATGATATGGACAGCATTTCAGGCCAGGTTCTACAGAAGCAGGTTCTAGAAACCCAAAGTAGGAATCCCATTGTGTCATGGTTATTGAGGGAGTGCTCTTAGAAGAAAGAGGGTGAGCGTAGCAACATAGGGCAGAGACAGGCACAAGACAAGGCTGTGGTCTCAGCTGGACCTTACCATGATCCCAACCCATAGGAAGTTGGAACAGAGAAGTCTGATAAGATTTTCTATGATAACAAAAATATGTTATCTGCACTGTCCATTACAGTAACCATGAGCTACAGTTCTTGAACACTTGAAATGTGGTTAAGAAACTGAATTTAAAATTTTAAAATTTAATGAATTTAAATATAGTGGTAAGAGGCAACTTAATACTCTTTGGGGCAGTAAAGAGCAGGAGTATAATTGCAGCACATTTAGTCCTACCTTGAAGCAGAACTGCCTACCACAGAGTTCAGGGAACCTCCTGTCCATGCAGCTCCCTCTAGCTGAGGGCAATTCTCTGAAGAAGGACAATGCTGTAGTCTAGAGCCAAGATTCACAGGAGGTCAGGTATGGGTGTGTGCACCAGTCCAGAAGTAGGATCTGACTGGGGCACCAATAATATCCATATATTTGGTGGGAAAGAGTCCATTCATGAATATGTGCAAAGATGATGTTACCAGTTACACTAATTCCTACGTTAATTAATCACTTTACATCAATTACTAGTTATGTGAATTATCATCTCAGTGTAATCCCATAAAAAGTATTTGTCATATTAACTTCAGTCACTTCTTTTTCTGCCTATTTCCTCTTTATATGGTGTTTCCTACTCAATTGAAATATAATCATTTCTTGTTAATACTAAAGTAAAAAAAGATGCATCAAAACAATATTCATAAAATGGAGTGTCCTTTTTGTAACTTTCAATATTGCAATTTGGATATTCCATATACATTCTAAATTGTTTGTACTTCTTTAGAATAGGAAATTAACATTTATAAACTATAGATACCAAAAAAAAAATTTAAACATAGAGAACAAGTATTGTGTAATTTCTCAGTGAAAAAGGAACCAAAAGGAAAGAATAGGGCATATAGCCTAATGCTTTTACATGCCTTCGCATATCTTATTCTCCTATTACTGAGGTACTTATTTTACTATAGGTAAATATGAAAGTATTTAAATCATTTTCTACATGTATATACTGAAGTATAGTGCATTTATTTAAAAGGATGAAACATTTATGGATGAATTATTGGTGTCCAAAATCAGCCATTAAATTTAGTTCTTATATTTTATGAATTTCTAGTCATTGTTCCTTATGCAACTGAACATATATGCAAACTATTTTGGCTTTTAGTCTATGAACAACTACACTTGAAAATAAACTAACATATCAATTCCTCAGCAACAGAGAGACAGGTTACATTCCACTCACCTTTATTCCTTTTATCTGTGGGTCCTCAGCTATTTCCCTAACACCTTCACAACTTGCAATCTTCATATAGTATTGGAGAGTGGAAATGGATAATGTTAAATAAGAAAGCTGGCTGTTTTCAGTAAGTATAAAACAGGTTGAGAATACCAGTATTGGATTACTCAAAAAGTGGACACTTTCTCATGATGAGTTCATATTTCTTCACATTGTATAAAAGACCTGCATTCAGCCCCTGAGTGGTAGGAAGATGAAATAAGGCAATTTCTGACTCCCTATATTATTTCCCAAATACAAAGGCTGGCTATATGTCAGAGAGATCCTTATGGGCAATAGGGAGAGGATATGAAACTGCCCTGTGACTGGGTTGGCACAGAGAACCAAAGCTGTTTACCTGGCTGGAGTCTCTGGAGAATGTATGTCCCCTATTGCTAATTAGCTAAAGTCATTTATTACACAAAAATTAAAATAAGAAATCAAAGGGGGACTTTACCACGAACCTGATTGAAATAGAAAGGATTGTAAGAGGATACTAAGAACAACCATATGTCAACAAATTAAATGACCTGAATGAAATGGACAAATTATTAGAAACACACAAACTACCTTCACTGACTGAAGAAGAAATAGAAGATCTCCATGAATCAATAACCGGTAAAAAGATTGAATCAGTGATCCAAAACTTCCCAACAAAGAAATGCCCAGGACCAAATGGCTTCACTGGATAACTTTACCAAATATTCAAGAATTACACCAATCCACCTCAAACTCTTCCAAAAAAATTTAAGAGGAAGGATGATCTTCATTCATTCTGTGATGTCAATGTCACCCTCATACCAAAGCCACAGAGATACTAAATTGAAAGAAAATTGCAGGAAATCTCTCTTATGAATATACATGCAAAATTCCTAAACAAAATTTTAGCACACAAAATCCAAGAACTACACACCATGGTCATGTGGGATTTATCCCATGTATGCAAAGGTGGCTCAATATAAACAAATAAATGAATGTAATGCACCACGAAAGGGAAAAACCACATGAGCAAAGGAGGCAGAGCAAGATGGTGGCATAGTGAGATGTGCAATTTAGATCATCCTCCAGAACAGCTAGTAAATAGCCACGAACTGTAAGGAACAACTGTTGGGTGACATCAGTGACCAGAAACACAGCATTCACCAGTATGGAATGGGTGGAATGGCTGAGATCCCACACAGAACTGAAAGTCTCCCAAGGTGCAGAGGTTGGTGCCCCTCCCCCATGGTCATGGCAGGCTGGTTCCCCAAGGGGTAAAGAAACAGACCCTATTAGAGTCAAGGAATTAGATCAACTAATCTCCAATTGTTGAATTAATAAACAAATTGAGACTGCTGATTGTTAGGTTGGGGGAACCAGGAAGGGCACTGCAACTGGAGCTGCCGAAGCTGTGTCGCCCCTCCCAACATGGCTTCTGGAACCGCCCCTTCCGGACACCTGACTGCTGGAGAACCACCCCTTCTGCACATCACCTGACCCCCTTATTTAAAAAGTGCCCACGCCATCACCCAGGCGCTGACTCACCTCCCTCCATCTTGGATTCAGTGAGCTCAGCCTGGGAGTGCAGAAATAAACCCGCCCGCTTTAAATTTCCTGGTCTACCTTCCTTCTTTCTCACCCTTTCACCTCCTAAACCTTTCACTGATAACAGGCCCTGAGACAGATAAACCTAGAGAAAGCAGTAAAGGAACCCAGGGTTTTTGCCCCAGCTGAGAAGGGGCAGGGCTGATGAAGAAAACAAAACAAAACAACAGAGGCTTTTCTAGTTGGATGGCACAAAATGCTGGAACAGTGCTGTTCTAGCTTGCTAGCTGCTGGAATGCAATATACCAGAAATGGAATGGCTTTTTCCAAAGGGGGAATTTAATGAGTTGCTAGTTTACAGTTCCTGAGAAAATGTTCCAATTAAAACAAGTCTATAGAAATGTCCAATCAAAGGCATCCAGGGAAAGACACCTTGGTTCAAGAAGGATGATGAAGTTCAGGGTTTCTCTCTCAAGTGAGAAGGCATATCAGCAAACACAGTCAGAGTTGCTCTCTCATCTGGAAGGGCACATGGCAAACACAGCACCATCTGCTAGCTTCTTCTCCTGGCTTCCTGGTTCACGAAGCTCCCCGGGAGGCATTTTCCTTCTTCATCTCCAAAGGTCACTGGCTGGTGGACTCTCTGCTTCGTGGTGCTACAGCATTTTCTGCTCTGTCTGAATCTCTCATTCTCCAAAATGTTTCCTCTTTTGTAGGACTCCAATAAACCAATCAAGACCTACCCAAATGGGTGGAGACATGTTGTCACCTAATCCAGCTTAACAACCACTCTTGACTAAATCATATCATCCAGGGAGATGATCTGATTACAGTTTCAAACATACAGTATTGAATAGGGATTATTCTACCTTTATGAAATGGGATTTTGATTAAAACATGACTTTTCTAGGGGGCATACTTCTTTTCAAACCAGCACAGGTGCTGTGCCTCCAAAAATGGGGACACATGCAGCACCGTACCAACTGCAGTTTTTGATTGGCAAACCTGGGGAGATGGGTCCAGCTGTAAAAAAGGCTTTTCTCTCTCTTTCCTTTTTTTTTTTTTTTTTTTTTTTACTTCTTCACAGCTCATTAGATAGAACTGCAAAATATCCCAGGCAAGGGCAGAAATAAGGCATGTCTAAAAGAAAAAGTAACTAGTCAGGTGAATGAGGACAATTCCATAAAGGGTATTATCTTCCTCAGAAAACAGGGGCATGACCCAGCTCAATTGGCTGCCCTCCTTCAGGGAATTCAGTCCCCAGGGGCAGGAAAACAGAAGCAAACTAAGCACAACTAGTACTTCAGCCTTTGTCTGGTCCACACCCCTGGCAGGGAGAGGCTGCTGAGAATAAAAGACACCGCATCACGTTATGCTGGTGGGAATGTGCAGGCTGACAAGTGCTGCATGCTGGGCAGGATAAGAAAGGCACAGAGTCTAGAGTTCTTATTAGAAAGCCTCACAGCCTGCTGAGTCTCATCCTCACAGACACTTGATACTGGTTGCGCCCTCCTCCTAGGAGGTAGGCTTGTCGGGTCAGGAGCATCTGACTTGGGTCAATCATATCTGAGAAGAAGCTCCTCAGAAAAGGTTCCATAGGGAGTGTGAGGTAAGTTCAGTGGTAGAATTCCTGCCTGCCATGTGGGAGACCCGGGTTCAACTTCGAGCCCATGCACATCCCAAAAACAAAAAACAAGAAAACAAATGAAAAACCAAACAAAAACAAAAGTTCAACAAATGGTGCTGTAATAAGGCGATATTCACATGGAAAAAGAATGAAATGTGACCCCTGCCTTACAGCATACAAAGTAAAAAAAGAAAGGTTCCATAAGCGCAGGGCAGGAACCAAAAAAATTAGAGAAATTTTTTAAAAAATTATGATTGATTAAATGGAAGTTACACTAGAGTTCTAGAATAAGTTTAACTGAATTCCAAATAAAAGACAGAAAGCAAAGCCAACCAACAAGAAAAACTTATGTAAAAGAGTGAAAACAACCTTCAGAATAAACTAATTAAGAAATCAAATGCCTAGACACCAGGAAAGAAATAACTATCCATACTAGGAAATTTGAAGATAACCAGTCAAAGTAATGAACTACCATTTCAAATGAGATACAGGAGTTGAAACAACTAATTAAAGGTGTAACGAACAAACATGCAAAAGCTGATGAAAAATCAAATCAACAAGATGAGGCAAGATATGACAAAAGAGATGAAGAATATAAAGACATTGGCCACACATAAAGAAAAACTCAAAAGTTTGAAAAACAAATGGCAGAAATTATAGGACTGAAAGGCACAATAGAGGGATGAAAAAAACAATGGAGACTGTGCTGGTTTGAAAAGATTATGTATTCTAGAAAAGCAATGTTTTAATTCTGATCCATCTTATGGAGAAAGCCATTTCTCTGCATCTCTATTCAGCACTGTAGGTTGGAAACTTGATTAGATTATGTTCACGAAAATGTGACATGCACAATTGTGGGTATTAACCTTGATGAGAGGGAGATGTGACTCCACCCATTCCAGGTAGATCTTGATTAGTTTACTGCAACTCTTTAAAAGAAGAAACATTTTGGAAAAAGCTACAGAGCCACGAGAACCACCCAAGCCCATGCAGCCAGATGATGAGGAAGGAAAACGTCGCCAGGGGAACTTCATGAAACAAGAAGCCTGGAGACAAAGAAAGGAGACATTGTCATGTTTCATATGTACCTTTCCAGTTGAGAGAGAAACCCTGAACTTCATCAGCCTTTCCTGAATGAATGTAGCCTCTTGTTGGTGCCTTAATTTTGACATTTTTATAGACTCACTTTAATTGGGACATTTTCAAAGCCCTAGAACTGTAAACTTGCAAGTTAATAAATTCCCCTTTTAAAAATTCATTCTACTTCTAATATCTCACATTCTGGCAGCTAACAAACTAAAGCAGGGGCCTACAACAGCATATTTGAAAAGGCAGGAGTAAGGATTAGTGATCTACAATACAGGAATCTGAAATTCTACATACAAAAGAATAGACAGGGAAAAGAATGGAAAAATAGAAGCAGGGTCTCAGGGAATGGAATGATAACATGAAGCACATTAATATATGTGCTATGGGCATCCAAGAAGGAGAAGAGAAGGAAAAAGGGGCAGAAAATTTACGGGGGCAATAATCACTGAAAATCCCCCATCTCTTATGAAACACCTCCAGAAATGCAGTGTACCCCAAACAGAATAGATCAAAATAGACATACTCCAAGACATTTACTAATCAGATTATCCAATGTAAAAGACAAACAGAGGATTCTGAAAGCAGCTAGAGAAAAGTAATTCACCACATACAAGTGAAGCTCAATTAGACTATGTGTGGATTTTTCAGCAGAAACCATGGACACAAAGAGGAAGTGTTATGATATAGTCAAGATTCTGAAAGATAAAAACTGCCAACCAAGAATTCCATAACCAGAAAAGCCCTTCAAAAATGAAGGGAGATTAGGGCAGGCCATGGTGGCTCAGCAGGCAAGAATGCTTGCCTGCCATGCCAGAGACCCGGTTTCAATTCCTGGTGGCCACTCAGGAAGAAAAAAATGAAGGGGAGGGCGGGCCACGGTGGCTCAGCAGGCAAGAATGCTTGCCTGCCATGCTAGAGGACCCGAGTTCGATTCCCGGTGCCTGCCTATGTTAAAAAAAAAATTAAGGGGAGATTAAAATACTTTCAAACAAACAGTCACTGAGAGAGTTTATGACTAAAAGAATGGCTTTACAAGGAATAATAAAGGAGCATTATAGGCAGATGGGAAAATACAGGAGAGATAGGTTTGGAGAAGAGTGTAGAAATGAAGACCATAAGTAAAGGTAAATAGAGAAAAGAAAAGACACAACATACAATATTCCAGAGACAAAATGATAGAAGAAAGTACAGCATTTACAAAAATAACATTTGATGTTAATGGATTAAATTCCACAATCAAAAGACATGGACTGACAAAATGGATTGAAAAATGAGACCCATTTTATATTATGTACAAGAGGCTCACTTTAGACCCAAGGACAGAAACAGATTGAAAGTGAAAGGGTGGAAAAAGCTTTTTCAGGCAAACAAAAGCCAGAAAAGAGTGAGATTAGCTATACTAATATTTGGCAAATTAGACTTCAAATGTAAAGCAATTAAAAGAGAAAGGAGAACACAGTGCATCAATGAAAAGAATGACTCATCAAGAAGATGCAGCAATCATAAAATTTATTCACCAAGCTAGAGTACACAAAATATATGCTGCAAATACTGACAACACTGAAAGGAGAAATAAACACCTCTACCATGATAGTTGGAGGCTTTAATTCCCCACTTTCACCAATGGATAGGCCATCTAGACAGAGGATCAATAAGGAAACAGATTTTGAATAATATGGTAAATGAACAAGACCTAACAGACATTTACAAAACATTACACCCCACAATAAGAAATCCAAGGGCTCATGGATCATTCCCAAGGGTAGACTATAGGCTAGGTCACAAAGCAAGTCCAATAAATTTAAAATTTCCTTGGATCATAATGGAATGAAGTTGGAAATCAATAACAGGCAAAAGGCTGGAAAATTCACAAATATATTGAGGCTAAATAACACACTCTTAAACAATCAGTGGACTAAGGAAGAAATTACAGAAGTAATAAGTAAATATCTCAAGGCAAATGGAAATGAACACACAACATATCAAAACATAAGGGATGCAGGGCAGGCCACAGTGGCTCAGCAGGCAGAGTTCTTGCCTGCCATGCCAGAGACCTGGGTTCAATTCCTGGTGCCTGCTCCTTCAAAAAAATTAAAAAAAAAAAGTGCAGCAAAGCTGATGATGAGAGGTAAGTTTATTGCTTTAAATCCCCATTAAAAAAGAAGAAAGAGCAAAACACAAGGAATTAACAGTTCATCTGGAAGAACAAGAGAAAGAACAGCAAACTAACCCCAAAACAAACAGAAAGAAAGAAATGACAAAGATTAGAGCAGAAATAAATGTAATCATGAATTTGAAAACAATAGACAAAATCAATAAAATTGTAGGTTGGTTCTTTGAGAAAATCAATAAATCAAAGAACCTTAGCCAGACTGCAAAGAAATAGAAAGGATGCAAATAAATGAAATCAGAAATGGGAGAGGGGATATTTCCACTGACCCAGCAGAAATAAAGGAGTTAATGAGGGGATACCGTGAGCAACTATATGCTAATAAACTAGACTATGTAGATGAAATGGGCAACTTCCTAGAAAAGCATGAACAGCCAACATTGACTATAGAAGTAATAGCTAACCTCCACAAACCAATTACAAGAAAAAAGATTGAATCAGTCATCCAGAAGATCCCCAAAAAGAAAAGTCCAGGACCAGATGGCTTCACATGTGAATTCTACCAAGCATTCAAGAAAACACTTCAAAAAAATTGGAGAGAAGAGAAAACTACCTAACTCATTCTGTGAAGCCAATATCAAACTAAAACCAAAGCCAGCCAAAGATACTACAAGAAAAGAAAGTAATGAATATAGATGCAAGTCCAATGAATATAGTTGCAAAAATCCTCAACAAAATACTAACAAATTGAATACAGCAACACATTAAAAGAATTCTACAACATGACCAAGTGGGATTTATCCCAGGTTTGCAAGGCTGGTTAAACTCAAGAAAATCAACTAATGTAATACATTATATTAATAAATCAAAGCAGAAAAAAACATGATCACCTTGATCAATGCAGAAAAGGCATTTGACATAATTCAATATCTTTCTTGATGAAAACACTTCAAAGGAAAGGAATAGAAGAGGACTTCCTCAACATGATAAAGGGAATATATGAAAAAACCACAGCTAACATCCTACTGAATAGGGAAACGCTTTGCTTTCAAATCCTAAGGTTCTGCACCATGATTCTCCTATAGGGGCCTGCCAAAGGCTCCAGATAGCATCTCTATTTGCCACTAACACCCCAGCACCATCGGATCTGCTTGATCATAAGGCCCAAGTGGTACAGCAGCTTGCACAGCAGCCTGGACTTCTTGCAGAACCTTCTCTTGTTCCAGTCCACACTCAAAACTAACAGTTTTCTGGTTACTCAGGAAATGGACTGTAGTAGCATACCCAAATGAGAAATATGTTGTATCCAAAATCCAAAGAGGCCAACTAGGCATTGTGTTTTTTTTTTTTTTTTTTTTTTTGGTCATTGGAGGGGCCAGATGCTACAGTTTATCCTTCACCTTAGAAAGAATGTCTTGACATGTGCCACATTAGAAATTTCACTGAAGTGGAAGGTCCCTGTATCTTTGTTGGATTTATTTCCCATCCCCTGGCATGCAAATGCCTTACCAATAAGTCTAGAGAAGTTGCTATTCTTGCTCACTAGGTCAAATCAACATGATTTCATCCATATAATGGACCACTGTGATGTCTTATAGGAGGGAGAAATGATCAATGTCCCTGAAGACAAGTGTTCTAGTTTGCCAGCTGCCAGAATGCAACACACCAGAGACAGATTGGCTTTTAATAAAAGGGGATTTATTTTGTTAGTTCTTCAGAGGAAAGGCAGCTAACTTTCCACTGAGGTTCTTTCTTACGTGGAAGGCACAGGATGGTCTCTGCTGGTCTTCTCTCCAGGCCCCTGGGTTCCAACAACTTTCCCCGGGGTGACTTCCTTCTGCATCTCCAAAGGCCTGGGCTGAGCTGTGAGTGCTGAGATGAGGAATGTGGAGCTGCTTAGGCTGTGCTACGTTGAGCTCTCTTATTTAAACACCAGCCAATTAAGTCAAACATCACTCATTGCAGCAGACACGCCTCCTAGCCAACTGCAGATGTAATTAGCAACAGATGAGGTTCACGTACCATTGGCTTATGTCCGCAGCAACAAAACTAGCTGTGCTCACCTGGCCAAGTTGACAATTGAATCTAACTAACACAACAAGGTTATGACATAGGGCTGGAGAGTTGATATACTCCTGAGGTAGAACAGTGAAGGTGTACTGCTGGCCTTGCCAGTCAAATGCAAACTGTTTCTGGTGATCAGTACTGACAGCTATTGGAAAAAAAAATAAAATAAAACACATTTACCACATCAATAGCTGCATACCAGGTACCAGACAATGTATTGATTTGCTCAAGCATTTGATACCACATCTGGAACAGCAGCTGCAATTGGAGTGATCACCTGGTTACATTTATGATAATCCACTGTCATCCTTCAAGATCCACTTGTTTTTTGCTCAGGCCAAAAGGAGAGTTGAATGGGGATGTGGTGGAAAGCACCACCCCTGCATCCTTCAAGTCCTTAAGACTGGAACTAATCTATGTAATTCCTCCAAGAATATGGTATTGCTTCTGACTCACTATTTTGCTAGGTAGGGGCTGTTCTAGTGGCTTCCATGTGGCCTTTCCTACCATAATAGCCCCTACTCCATGAGTCAGAGAAGCAATATAGGGGATTCTGCCAGTTGCTGAGTATGTTGGTTCCAATTATGCATTCTGGAGCTGGGTATATGACCACAGAATGGAACCAGGGACACACTGGAACTACTGTAAGATGTACCTGAGCTAAAACTCCATCAGTCACCTGATCTCCAGAAGCCCTACTCTGACTGGTTACCCAGAGTGATGTTTTGGTTTTCCTGGATTAAGAGTCACTTCTGAGCCATAATCTAATAATCCCCCAAATATCTGACTATTTCCTTTTCCAAAATGCACAACCACCCTACTAAAAGGCCATAGGTCTCCTTCAGAGAGACTAGGATGAAGGTTAACTGTATAAATTTTGGGAAATGTTAAACGGTTCTTCCCCAAGGATACAGGCCTTCCCTTCATTCAAGGGGTTCTGGGTCTGTAAACTGTCTCAAGTCTGCGAATTGATTAAGAGGCCTGACTCTCCATTTTTGTAATTCAAGTTAGACTTTGGTTAACTTGTCCTACAATTCTCCTTATACAGCTCAAACAAGAATTTAGTAAACTGTCCCTCTATCTTACTTCTAGGTAGCCCATCATCTACTAGCCAATGCTGCAAGTCTCTGGGAATCAAATTATTTTGACTGTTGTTTTGAGTCTGCTATCTATTATGGTGTCCATGCCTCCCTTGTCTATGGTGATTAACTGTTGCCATATGGCTTCTGCAAACTTGGGATGCTATCATTCCCATTCTGTTGGGAATGGGATACCTGCTCAGTGACAGCAGTTCCCACAGTAATATCTGGCCTACAGAGAAGGGCAAATACAGAGCTTTTCTGGGATGATGGAGCTAGTTTTATGAATTTGTTTCTCAAGTTCTAGTGAAAGATGTATCCTCTGGCCATTCCTGGGGTGTGTGAGCAGGCTTTCCATGATAAATCCATTCTAACATCCCCATCTCTAAAGCCTCTTGATCCCCTCCTCTTCATTATACCAAGGCAGTTCTGGCATTTTGACCTCAGGTATTGTCAACTACCTTTTCATCCATGTTTCAACCAACCATCTAAACAAACTGTTAATGCCCTTTCTAACCCCTTGAGCTACAACATTGAGTATAGAATCTCTGCTTAGTGGGCCCGTATCAATAAATTAAGCTTGATTCAACTTTATATTCTTTCACCATTATCCCTCACCCTTAATATCCATTCCCACACATATTCCCCTGATTTCTGCTGTGTAGGTTGGAAAACTCATGCAGTTCTTTTGGAGTAGAGCATACTTCCTCATAGGTCACACTTCATACATCAACTTTTGGGGCCTGTTGGCTAAAGTTATAGGTCTTGAAGAAAAGAGAGGTGGTGGAGGTGGGTCATGAGAAGAAATAGAAATGTCTTTCAAGCCAATTATCTCAGAGCATTCCCTTTCAGTTTCATCTGGTGAAACAGGGGAGTGAGAGCTGTTTCCCCAAGGGAGGAGGTCATAGCGTTAGCAGGCAACGAAGGGTTAATCTTATTAGGTAGAGATTGGATGGCAGACTCCTCTGAGGAGACCAGGAGCTGAGAAGCTTTTCTCTCAAGGCAGGCTGGAGGTCTGGATCTCTTTCCTCAGGGCAGTCCAATACAGGTCTATCTATCAAAGGTTCAGCAGATTCCAGTGATCCCGTCTCCCCATCGCCATCTTATCAAGCCATATATCACCATCCCAGGTTTCAGGATCCAATTCTTTTCCAATCAAAGCCCTTACTTTAACAGTAGACACCTGCAAGGTTGAGATTTCATTTATGTTGTAAATCTGCTACTCACACAATCAGGTTTTGTGTCCGGTTTCAGAGATCTCAAGTCTGCCACCATAGGAAATAAGATTTTCTTTCAGACCACACATAGAAACTTTACATTATTCATATAGTGCTGAAGTTTCAAGTTTGAAGATTTCAGCACATCCCTTTCTTTCATCAGTGTATCCAGTGTATCTAACAACAACCAGCTAACATCATTATATCTCTTAATTCCACAAAACTCTGTAAAGGTGTCAAAAAAACATTATCATCCATTGCCTTGCCTCATATAAGCACACAATTAACAAAATCTAATGGTGATATTTTGAGTCTCTCTTTTGCTGACTCACCCCATGGACTGTCAGTGTCATCTTGATTATTGGAAATAGAGTCATCAGTGCCTCTGAGTCCAGTTAGAGTAGAACATCAATTGTAAAAACTCATTTTTAAGATTCTTTCTCAGCCACCTCTCCTTGTATCAAACTTTGCTAGTCAGTCTTCTCTAGAAAAATGAACGAAAATGAGAGATCTGTAAATACGAAATTTATAAATGTGTCTGATGCAAATGTGGGAATGAAGCAGTCCAAAATCCATATAGTAGACTGCAAAGCTGGTGGATCCAATGAAGTGTCTGGACAAACTCCACAGGAGAGGCTCACTGACTGAAGAAGCAGGAAAGAGTGTCTCTTCTTCCTTAAAAGTCTTCAGCAGATTGGATTATCTCAATGTGGGAGACATACTTTAATTGATCACAGATGCAATCAACTGACTGAAGACTCAATACACAAGACTTTCAAGATTATCAACCAGCCAGGAAATATCCTTCCAGTAATAGCCAGGCCAGTGCTTGCCTCACCAGGCAACTTGTCATTTGGCCAAGTTGAGATCAGAACCTAAGCATCACAACCACACAAATGCAAAGTCCTAATTATAGTGTGATATATGGGAAACCTGTATTTCGTGCAGATTGTTCTGTAATCCACAACTTCTGCAATAAAAAAGGAACAAATATGATTCAGTATACCTGCCTTATTATTATCATCCCCACTATCTCCATTTTATAATATCTTACAGATTTATCTTTGGACAACATTTCTTTCACCTTGTCATGCCCATGAACTGAGACATACATTTTTCTGCCTTGTGAGGAAACATGACCAAAGAGCCAAATACAGATAGATGCTTGTTTTTATGAATACAATTTTATTGGAACACAAGCACATTCATTTGTTTATCTGTTATCCATGACTGCTTTTACATTAAAATGGTATACCACACCAGGCATGATTAATTGCAACAGAGACCTTATGACCCCAAAAGCCTAAAATATTTACTATCTGGCTCTCTACAGAAAGTTTCTCAATCCTTGCTTTAAAAGATGAAATCTGGAGATCTAAGCCTGACCTCTGGAGTATTTCACATTATGAACCTCAAGCTACCTCCCAACATGAGTCCTACACATGCAACCAAACATGCCCTGTGCTCAGCTCTCTTCTTCTGCTTGGAATGGTCCATCCGCTGTTCTCTACATAGGCAATATTCTACATCCTTCAAGATTCAGTTCAAATCCTAACCTCATTTGAAACCCTTTCCAATGCATTCCAATCGATATCTGGCTACTTTGAAAGCAAACACTATGGCCAATTGCATTCATTTAGCTTGCAACCATGCATCAGCTTTCTTAGTTTATTGTATCCACAATTAATTCTCTTACAATTTATTTAACTTTTGTTTTTAACTTTTTTTTAACATGTAAATCATAAAGCTCATTGCGGTAGGACATATATCCATTTCTCTCTTTCCTACACATAGCTATCAATATTTATATTTTTCTTCATAATCAGAAAGAAGGAAATGTTAGTATTTTTAACAAGGAAATCAGAAGAAAAAAATCACTTACTGCTCTTAAGAGGTAAATATACTTTTTATTCAAAATGTCCCATCAACTATAATTATATTTAATTTCACACAGAGTGTATGTGGATAGCTGTCTTTGTGGAGTTTTGTGAGCCCCCCTACCCTCACAAACTGTTGTCTTTTAATAGGATAATCTTTTAACATTGCCTTAAATTCTCCTATCATGGATGAATTTCTTTGAGTGACAGTTTAACCAAAATATTCTGCTAATACAAGAAAGTACTCCAATGGAAGAAAGTTTGAACTAGTTTATCCAATTTTTTAGGTCTACTACAAATATTGAAAATTTCTGAAACACAACAGAATTATTTCTTTGGTACTACAGCAGAAAGAGTGTAGATAGATTTATCGTGAAAAATCCTGGGCATATATACTCCAGGGAAAAATGGGATATCATAAAGGATTCACATCCATATAATTTATTTTATAATAAAAATATGGCAGTCCTCCCATGTTCATATTTGTTCTGTTTTACATTTACAAATTATTGTAGCTGGATATTAGGCATCTCATAGCGAAATAACATTTATTTTATTTGGAGTCTTAATAATACTCCCAAAAAACTCTTTAAAGACAAATTGTCTATAAAATATAGAATATACAAAATTAAGAAGACTTTAGATATTAGATTGATATTAATATTTCATAAAAAATATTAAAAAAGGATCATAAATGGAAACAATTCCAGGAATTCTTAACAGAATTCATTATAAAAATGTTGGATGAAAACAGTCTACTAAAGGTGCACAGATAAGGCACAGGTGAAAATTATGGTTCTTTATAAAGTGAATACTATAGAGTTAAAAATATAGAACACTTTAAAATAATATTTAAGTATCATTGCAAAATGCAAAGAAGTTAATATTCCTTACAACATTTCAAGCAATTCATGCCTTAATATGGCTCTGCCTTCATCTTTAAGATCTTGCTAAGAATGTCTTTTGAAATTGGAAATGGAATAATGTTCCTATAATGGGTGCAAATAAGAAAAACTTGTAGAAGTGTTTTAAAAAATAATAATAATACAGATGTTCTAGAAATACTGATCAGCATCTTTGGAGGTTGTTCTGAATCCATGAAATTATTTTGAACATTTATTTCCCTAAGAGAATTAGATTAGGAAATTCCTTTGAGAGTTGGCAAGGATATTTTGGATAACCTCTAGAGAGCACACATGTATAAAGGGCTCTGACATTCAAAGTCCTTCCAGTGAAGTCATGTGGACTCATAGTCCTTCCAAAGCACCTTCCTAATTGCTCCCTTCACATCTTTGTTCCGCAACGTATATATGAGAGGATTGATCATGGGTGTAATGATGGTATAGAAGAGAGCTATGAACTTGCCCTGATCCTGAGAGTAGTTGTTGCTGGGCTGGAGATAAGCACAGATGGCCATACCATAGAACAAGGACACCACTATGAGGTGAGATCCACATGTCCCAAAAGCTTTTCTCCGTCCTGCTGCTGACTTTATCCATAAGACCGCCCTGACAATCTGACCATAGGAGACCAGGATTAGTGCAACAGGTACCAGAAGAGT
>PVIY010047529.1:0-17775 GCA_004026745.1 Myrmecophaga tridactyla | reverse complement strand
TTCAGCTTTTTCTGGGCCTCTAGCTTAAGTTTTGTTTAACAGAGGGTAATTTTTCAGTTCTTGTTTTCTTGTTTCTTGTCATGTTTGTAAGGTGCCTTTTCCCTCCCCACCCTTAGGAGGGTCTACATAGGTATTACTGACACCAGCCGGGTTTTCCCGGACTAAACTGGCCTCCTACCAGGGGGAAGGAGTCACCTGCAACAGTTTTCCCTGAGGGTGAGATCCGGCAGGTTGAAAGACTTTCCTGTGAAGTCTCTGGGCTCTGTTTTTCTTATCCTGTCCAGTATGTGGTTCTTGTCTGCCTGCAGGTCCCACCAGCAAAAGATGTCGTGGCTCCTTTAACTTTGGAAGGCTCTCCCTGCTGAGGGCGTGGTGGAGACAGAGGAGAGGTTGTAGGCTGTTTTTTTTTTTTTTTCAATTTGCATATGGGCAGGAGGCACCAGGGATCGAACTCCAGACCTCCAGCGCGGCAGGTCGGAGCTCTGCCTGCTGAGCCACGGCAGCCACCCAGTAGGCTGGTTTTAATGGCTTCAATTTGCCAAGCCCTGGGGTCTGAGTTCCTTGAGAGAGGGATTCCGCCTAAGTTGGGCTTCACCCCTCCCCTGGGGAAGGCACAGGTGGGAGATAGCCCTGAAAGCAGTCTGTTTCTGCCTATGCGTGGGGCTGTTGCAGCCCGAGAAGTCCCGCCGCTGAATCCAGAGGCTGCCAAATCTCCGTAGAGACAGCCACGAAAACCCCCGTTTTGTCCCCTTTCCTCTTTTTCGGTTAGCCCAATAAGCGACCTCTGACTTGACCAGTTTCGCGTGAGCTGGGGCCTATTTTTAGTAATCAGAATTTGTTTATTAATGCCACAATTGGCACTTGGTTGGACTCAGTCCCTGCTACTGTTAGTCTCTTTCCTTTCCCTCCGAGAAGCCGACTATGGGGGAGGGGCCCCGGGCGCCGGCCGCCGCGGCTTGGGGAACTTACGGTTCCGGAGACTTGCAGTCGGTCTAGCTGCTCCAGACCTGGGCACGCTGTGTGTCTGGTCACTATCGTGGTTCCGGGAGCTGTTCTGTACTGTTTCTGGTTATCTAGTAGTTGTTCTGGAGGACAAACTAAAATGTGCACATTGCTAAGCCGCCATCTTGGCCCCTCTCTAAACTCAGAGTCTTAAAATGGAAAATATAGGATACCTAGAAATAGACAGAAGCTGGGGAAGGGGGAGTGGTAACCTAATATGTTCAGAATGTATAATGAGGTTGAATTTAAAATGTTTGGAAATAGATTTGGGGTAAGAGTAGCTTGTTATTGGCAATATAAGGGATAGTGCTATATTATAGGTGAATTTGGTTGAAAGGGGTTGTTTAGAGTCATGTGTGTCACTGATTAACACTACAGATTTAAGTAAGTTCTTGTGTGAACTAATGCAAATGTGTGACACTGTTTCAAAAAGTTAATAATAGAGTGGTATGTGAGTGAAAAATACCTATTGCAAGTTACAGACTGTAGTTAACAGTAATACCTTAATATTCTTTCATCAACAGTAAATGATGTATGTTCTAGTTTGCAAGGTGCCAGAATGCTATATACCAGAAATGGAATGGGCTTTTGAAAAGGGGAATTAAGTTGCAAGTTTACATGTTCTAAGGTCATGAAAATGTTTAAATTAAAGCAAGGCTATAGAAATGTCCATTCTAAGGTATCCAAGGAAAGATACCTTGGTTGAAGAAGGCCAATGACATTCAGGGTTCCTCTTTGAACTGGAAAGGCATGTGGCAAACATGGCAGTGTCTGCTAGCTTTCTCTCCAGGTTTCTTGTTTCATGAAGCTCCCCCAGGGGTGTATTCCTTCTTCATCTCCAAAGGTCTCTGGCTGTGTGGGGTCTTGTGGCTCTGAAGCTTTCTCCAAAATGGTTCCCTCTTAAAGGGTTCCAGTAAGCAATCCTAGCTTGGATGGGTGGAAACACATCTCCATGGAAACCATCTAATCAAGACTTACCACCCACAGTTGTGTGGGTCACACCTCCATGGGTAATCAAAAAGCTCTCACTCAGCAATACTGAATGAGGATAAAGGACATGGCTTTTCTTGGGTACACCACAGATTCAAACTGGTACAGTGTACCGCACCAATACTAGATAGGGTTCAATAATAGGGGAAATAAGGTATATGTGGTATTCTGAGTTTTCTTTTTTCTGTGTCTATCTGATAATTTTCATTTTGGAACAATGAAAATAGCCTAAAATTGAGTGTGGTGATGATTGCATAACTAGGTGATTATACTGTGAGATATTGATTGTATGCTTTGGATTGAATATATGATAAATGAATATATTTCAATAAAATCTGCAAAAAAAAAAAAAAAGAATTAAAGCATTTTATGTGTTCCATAAGACCTTCCCCCCAAAAGTGATAGCTTCTCCTGTTGCCCTGGCTGGCCCCTCTACACTCCACACCTGCTCTGCACAGAGTTGACCCACACTGTCAGTGTGGATATCTGGACCTAATTCATGCACATACTGGGAGCATGTATGTCTGGCCCAGTCTGACTGGTGGTAGCTTGAAGGACTTGCTGTTCCAGAATTTGCCCTACCTATACAAAATGGCTCTCTGAGCTCTCTGCAGAATGCTGTGAGAGAGCAGTCAAGTGGTTGCTTATGGAAGGGAATTTCTGGCTGTAAGACATACGGTGCAGTGCCCAGGACTGTGAGAAAAGTGTTTCCTAGGAAAATGGGGACATTTGAATCCATGTAAATAGGAGCATTGTTTGGACCAAACATGCATGCCCAACACAAGAGTCAAATTATTAAAATCAGGAATGAAAGAAGAGACACTACTACCAATCTTACAGAAATAAAAAGGATTATGGGAGAATACTGAACAACTATACGCAAAAAACAAACAACTAGGTAACCTAGATGAGATTTGTGAATTCATAAAAGGCACTAACTACTGAAATTGACTCAAGAAGAGATACAAAATCTGAATAATCCTTGTTAAGAGGTTGAATTAATAATTGAAAAACTTCCCCCCCCCAAAAAAAAAAGCACAGTACCACAAGGCTTCACTGGTCAATTCAACCTAAGTTAATGAAATATTAGCACCAATCCTTCACGATTTCATCTAAAATGTAGAAGAGGAGGGACACATTAGACTTAATTTTATGAGTCCAACATCACCCTGAAATTAAAACCAGGCAAAGATATCACAAAAAAAGAAAACTGCAAGCTTTTCAGTTTTCAATCACGATATCCCTTGTGATTATCAAGGCAAAATTCATCTATAAACTACTAGCAAATGAAATCCAGCAGCATATAAAAAGGATTATATACTATGACTGTGCTGGTCTCAATCTGTGGTGGACCCCAGAAAAGCCATGCCCTTTGATCCTCATTCAATATTGCTGGGTGGGAGCATTTTGATTGTTTCCATGAAGATGTGACCCACCTAATTGTGGGTGATAATTTTCGATTAGATGATTTCCATGGAGGTGTGTCTCCACCCACTGAAGGTGGAGTTGCTTGCTGGAATCCTTTAAAAGAGGAAATATTTTGGAGAGAGTCCCTTTTTGGTAGAGCCACGTGAAAGCCAGCAGACGCCGCCATGTTTGCCATGTGCCCTTCCAGCTGAGAGAGAAATGTTGAACGTCATTGGCCTTCTTGATTCAAGGTATCTTTCCTTTCCCCAGATGCCTTTAATTGGACATTTCTATAGATTGTTTTAATTGGGACATTTTTTCAGCCTTAGAACTGTAAACTAGCAACTTATTAAATTCCCCTTGTTAAAAGCCATTCCATTTCTGGTACATTGCATTCCAGCAGCTAGCAAACTAGAACAATGACTGAGTGGGATTTCCTCAGGAGTACAAGGCTGATTGAACATCTGAAAATAATATCACACACCATGTAAATAGGAGACAGGACAAAAACCTCATGTTCATTTCAATAGACAATGAAAAATCATTTGACAAATTCAAGGCCTGCTCATGAAAAACACTTTAAAAACTAGAAATAGAGAGGAATCTCCTCAATCTAATAAAAGGCATCTACAAAAAACCCATAACATCATACTTAATGGTGGAAAAAGACTGAAAGCCTTGTTCCTAAAATCAGAAACAAGACAAAAATGGCTGCTTTCACTACTTCTATTCAACATTGTACTGAAAGTTTTAGAGCAGTTAGACAAGAAAAACAAAACATACCCAAATTGGAAAGGAAGAAGTAAAATTATCTATATTTGCAGATGCCATGCTATAATATACAGAAAATCCTAAAGAACACTCTAAAAAAAACTATTAGAACACAAAATGTGTTCAGCAAGGTTGCAGGATAGAAGATCAATACACAAAATTTAGTTTCTCTACACTTGCAATAAACATTCCAAGAAAAAAAAACTCTACTTACTGTAGCATCAAAAAGAATAAAATGCTTAGGAAGAAATATGACAAAAAAGTGCAAAACATTGTTGAAAGAAATTGAGGAAGCTCTATATAAATGGAAAGATATCATATGTTCATGGATTGAAAAAAATGGATATTGTTAAGATGGCAGTACTCTGGCAAGTGATCTACAGATTCAACACAGTCTCTAGGAAAATCATAGCTGGTCTCTGCAGAAATTGACAAGCTCATCCGAAAATTCACATGGAAATGCAAGGCACCCACAATAACAAAAAGAATCTTGAATAAGAAGAACAAAATGAATGACTACAGTTCCTGATTTCAAAATTTACTACAAAGCTACTATTTTAGTCAGGTTTCTCCAGAGAAACAGAACCATCAGGATATATATGTGTGTAAATATTACGAGATCTATTATAGGAATTGGCTCACGCAACCAAGGGAATTGGCAAGTTTGAATTCCCTATAGAATAGGGCAGGTTACAAGTTGGAAACTCTGAGGAAGGTTTTGATGAATTCCCAGGAGAAGCTGGTTGGTTGAAGTAGAGATGGAAGTTCTTCTTTTGACTGGTAAAATCATCAGTTCTTTTAAGATCATCAACTGATTGGATGAGACTTCTCTCATTGCTGAAGGCAGTCTCTTTTGTTGATCATAGATGTATTCAGCCATAGATACAGTCAGCTGACTGATGATTTAAATTTATTTGGCGGGGGGGTGGGGGGTATGGGCAGGCTCCAGGAATTGAACCCAGGTTTCTGGATCAGCAGGCAAGAATTCTAACCACTGAGGCACCATTATACCGCCCCTGACTAATGATTTAAATCCATGAAATACTCTCATGGTAACATTTAGGCCAGTGCTTGCTTTACCAAACATCTAGACTCTATAACCTAGTCAAATTGACTAGTCCTATATCTGATAAGGTTCTAGTGTGCTGTCTTAGTTTGCTAAAGCTGCCAGAATACAATATACCAGAAATGTATTGGCTTTTATAAAGGGGATTTATTAAGTTACAAGTTTACGGTTCTAAGGCCATAAAAATGTGCAAACTAAATCATCCAGAGAAAGCACCTTGACTCTGAAGAAAAGGCCAGTGGCATTCAGGGCTTCTTTATCACATGGGAAGCCACGTGGCCAGTGTCTGCTCGTTCTTTCTTAGCTTCCCTGGAACAACTCTAGATTTATTTTCTTAGCTTCCCTTGGCTCTTTCCAGCTTGCTTAGCGTCTCGTGGAAAGGCACATGGTGATGTCTGCTGGCTCTGGTTCCTGTCTTGCTTCTGGTCAGCTCTCCCAGCTCCTGACGTCTCCTGGGGCTTCTGCATTTCCAAACATCTGTGTCTCAGCTTTCTCTGTATTGGCTATCCAAGTATCTCTGTCAGCATTCCAGGTGACTCCAAATGTCAGCATCTATGTCAGCTCTGAACTCTTTCCCCCACCTTGACTCTCTTAAAGACTCCAGAAAACTAACTAAGACCCACCTTAAATGGGTAGAGTCACCTCTCCATCTCATCATAAGGTCACACCCACAATTGGCTGCATCACATCTCCATGTGTAATCCAGTCAAAAGATTACACTCACAAACGGGTGTGTCACATCTCCATGGAAACAACCTAACCAAAAGGTTCCATCCTACAATATTGAATCAGGATTGGAAGAATAAGGCATTTCTGGGGTACATAACAGTTTCAAACCAGAACATATGCTGATTATAAAGAGCTCTTACAACTCAACAAAAAAAGACAAATACCTGTTTTTTTTTAAGTGAGCAAAGTATTTGAACATTTCTCCAGAGAAGATATTATATGGATGGTCAATAAGTACATGAAAAGATGCTCAATGTCACTATCCATCAGAAAAATGAAAAACAAACCAAAAACTACCCCACAATGAGATGCCACTTCACACTTCATACTCAGTAGGATGGCTAGAAAAAAATTTTAAAGGGCAATACTAAATATTGCCAAGGATACAGAGAAATTGGAATCCTCATATATTGTTAGCAGGATTGTAAAATTGAGAAACTACAGTGAGAAACAATTTGACAATTCCTCAAAAAGTTAAATATAGTTTACTTTATGAACCAGTAATTCCACTCCTGGGTATATATCTGAGAATTGAAAACATATGTTTACACAAACATTTGTACGCATTCATACAGCATTACTCATAATAGCCAAAAAGTGCAGGCAACCCAATTGTCCTTCATCTGGTGAATGGATAAACAAAATGTGGTATAGTCATACAATGGAATATTACTCAGCCATCGAAAGGAATCCATAAAAAGGAATGAGGTACTGATATATGCTACAAAATGTATGAACCTTGAAAACATTGTGTAAGTGAAAGAAGTCAGATATAAAAGGTCACATATTGAATGTGTATATGAAATGTCCAGAATAGGCATCCAGAGATAGACAGTAGATTTGTGGTTGCCAGGGGCTATGAAAAGTAGAGAATGGAGAGTGATTGCTACTGGGTACAGGGTTTCCTTCTGAGGTAATGAAAATGTTCTGGAATTAGTTGGTGGTGATGATTGCATAACCTCATGAATAGACTTAAAAAAAAAACACTGAATGTTATACTTTATAATTGAACAAATTTAATGGTATGTGAATTATATCTCAATAAATATTTTAATAATCCATGACAAACATGTCAAAGATGGCAGGCACATGGACTGATTTCACATACCTTTAGGCCATTTGCCACTGCTTTTCTCTCCTTTCTACTGCATGAGAGTCTGTAGTTCAAATTCTCCTTCATTCTCTGTGTGGGTCAAGTTGAGGGGCCTATACAATGCTGGTTGCCGTGGGCCTCTCCTAGAATCTCATGGTATGATTGGTATGATGTTTCTGGATGTACAGTTTTCAAGGATAACTCTTTCTGGCCCTCCAGGAGATTCAATAGTCTATCTAAAATCTCTTTATGAGTTCCTTTTCTCCTTAAATCTGCTATACAACCATAAATCTTGAATGATTGAAAGGGTGGGAGCATTTCTCTGAGGAAAGCTATTGTGAGTTTCCCTGTGTCATTCAGGATGCTCTCAAATTCACTTAACTTGAATACCCAACACAGTCATGTTTAAGAATAAGAATAATTATTTGCTCATATAATAGGAGCTCCAGACTTTGGATTGAGTTGTTCTAGTAGCTCCATGGGGTCATCATTGCCACAGGTTCTTTCTGTGTTTCTTCTCTGCAATTCACAGTAATAGCTTCATCCTAAGACCAGCTCCTTTTGTGGTCACAGGATGTCTGCCTTTCTGGCCTTCAAGCTTCCTTTTTCATATCTATTTGAGAGTCACTCTTAGGAGTTTCCAGGAGAACAAGGAATAAGTTTTCTAAAAAGTTTAAACTTCTTAAAATGTCTTTGCCTATTACCAAATTACTCATTTGCTAGGGAAATGCAAGTATTCCCTATAGCCCCTGAGACTGTAGTCTGATCTCCAGATGCATTGTTCTTGCTTAATGGGGGAGAGGTAGAATGGAGTCAGTTACAGTGTCTACAACCTGAAAAATGAACATCCTCAAAGTTATCTCCTTATGAACTACCACTTGGTGAACTTGGAAAAATGTTTTTATAACAACCCATTAGGGGTAGGTATTATTGATCTTAACTTTACAGATGAGGATACTGAGACCCCCAAGAGGTTAAATGACGGGTAAGTTTACTCAGTCAGGAAATGACCAAGCAAGGGCTAAATTCTGTTTTCTAATTTCAAGGCCTTATGTTCTTTCCACTGTTCTAAAGAGCACAAAAACTAAGTGAATATTTGAAGTAATTTCAGGATATCATGCCAATATAGAAATGTCTTTGAAAAAAATTTAATTAATTAAAGTCTTCTTGAAAGCCTTTAATAATTTTTAAAAATTTATCAGAAATAAAGACCCCTAAGGAAGATCAAGTCCTCTATCCACCTCTTCTACCAAGCAAAGTAGATCTCCGTCAGGTCACCATAATTCCAAACAGTGAGTGGAAAAGGATTCAAGATAGCCTTGACAGTTTGACAAGAGAAGCAGCATGCCTTCGTGCAGAAAGAAAGGCAAAGAAAGAAATGCACTTCAAATCCCAAGACGTGGTAAAACATTGGACTAATACATATGCAGTAAGTATTAACATCCAGGAGTACACATGCACTAAGTACTTTCTTGTTTTTTATACATAAAAGATAAAAATGTTATGATTTTATGAAAGATATGTTAACAGCTTTATTGAGGTATAATTGGCACTCAATAAGTTATACATATTTAAAGTGTACAATTTGATTAGTTTTAACGTATGAATACACTTGTGAAACCATCATCACAATCAAGATAATGAACATATTCATCACTGAAAAGTTTCCTCACGCCCCTTATTACTTCCTCCCATTCCTCCCCTGCCCTTTTCCCCTGCCCAGCCAACTATGGTTTGGTTTCTATTATTCTAGATTAATTTTCTATAATTTTATATAAATGGGATCATATGGTTTATACTTTATATATGTATTTTTTTGTCTGCTTCTTTTACTCAGCATAATTATTTTGAGACTCATGCACGTTGTTGGGTGTATCGATAATTCCTTTATTTTTATTGCTGGGTAGTATTACTTGGCATGGATATACTATAGTTTATCTGTTCACTTGATAGATTTTTGGGTTGTTTCCAGTTTGGGGGCATTACAAATAAAGCTGCTGTGAATATTTCATGTGTACGTCTTTATATGAACTTCTACTTTTGTTCTCTTGGGTAAATATCTAGGTATGCAATAGCTGGATCATATGGTACATGTATATTTAACTTTTCTTTTCTTTTTTTACTGTCTAATATAACATATATGCAAAGCAAAAAAGAAAGAAGCTACGGGACAGATCCCAGAGTTTGTCATGGTCTACCACACCATCATCTCAGATTTTCCCTTCTAACTGCTCCAGAATATAGGAGGCTAGAAGGAATAAATACTTTTTTTATCATCACAATCAACTTTTTTTCTCTTTTTTTGTGAAAAATAACATATAAAAAAAGTAAATTTCAAAGCACAGCACACCAATTAGTTGTCGAATAGATTTCAGAGTTTGGTATGGGTTACAATCCCACAATTTTAGGTTTTTACTTCTAGCTGCTCTAAGATTCTGGAGACTAAAAGAAATATCAATTTAATGATTCAGCAATCATATTCCTTTGTTAGACCCTTCCTTCTCTGTATAACTCCACCTTCACCTTTGATCTCGCTATCCCACTCTTTAGGGGTATTTGGGTTATGGCCATTCTAACTTTTTTATATTGGAAGGGGGTGTCAATAATATGGTGTAGGGAGCTGAAACTAGCTGATGTTCTGGAAAGGCTGGGCCCTCTAGGTTTCAGGACTTATCTGATCCAGGGACGAATCTGGAGGTTGTAGGTTTCCAGATAGTTACCCTAGTGCGTGGAACCTTTGCAGAATCTTATATATTGCCCTAGGTGTTCTTTAAGATTGGTTTGAAAGGTTTTGATTGGGGTTTGGCAAGTTATAATAGGTAGCAGTGTCTAACTGAAGCTTGCATAAGAGCAACCTCCAGAGTAGTCTCTAGACTCTTTTTGAACTCTCAGCCTCTGACACTGTATTAGTTAACACTTCATTTCCCCCTTTTGGTCAGGATGGAATTGTTGATCCCATGCTGCCAGGGCCGGACTCATCCCTGGGAGTCATCTCCCACGCCACCAGGGAGACTTTCACCCTTGGATGTCATGTCCCACATAGTGGGGAGGGCAGTGATTTCACTTACAAAGTTGGGCTTAGAGAGAGTGAGTCCACATATGAGCAACAAAAGAGATCCTCCAGAAGTAGCTCGTAGGCATACCTACATAAGCTTCACAAGAGTAAGCCTGAAGATCAAGGGCTTGGCCTATTGATTTGAGTGTCCCTAATGTTTGACACAGTATCAGGGGATTCCCTGAATGTAAAGTTTAATAGTTCCATAGTTTTTCTTCCATCCCTCAAGGGACTTTCCCCATACTTTTTGCTTATCTGCTGAAATATATTCTAGGATGTATCCAGGCATTACATTGAACTATACAGGATTAAAGGCCCTCATTCTTATTCTGGGTTCCCTGTGTTTCAATTGTCAAATGAGCTGTCCAGACAGGTTAAGTTAGAGTATGTGCTACAGAAAATTTAGGTTCTGGACAAGATAAACTTTTTTTCCTTTGGTCTCAAAGAGTAGGTGTGGTTCTAAAATATAGACAATGTTTTCCTTACTCCTGTGTTCTGAATTGCCTTAATCCCAATCTAATCAGCTTCATTCTTATCTCTAAATACCAGGTTATAGATATATAAAATATCCTCTCAAAATCCAGAGTCAATATGCCTGCTATAAGAGCTTACAATCTAGGCCCCTGTTTCCTTATAAGCATTTTCTAAAGGAGACCATATAATAATTGTTCTTTTGCTTCTGGCTTATTTTGCCTCACCAAATGTCCCACTGGTTCATTCACATCATTGCATGACTCACGACTTCGTTCGTTTTTGTAGCAGACAATATTTGATCATATGTATACACTATCATTTGCCAATCTAATTCTCAGTTGGTGTATCCTTCAGCCACCTTTTAGATGTATATTTAACTTTTTAAGAAATGTTCAAACGTTATCCAAAGTACTTGTAATTTTATGTTTCTATCAGCAGTATATGAACACTCTGTTTCCTCCACATTCTCACCAACACTTGATATGAACATCTTTTTTGTTAACTTTTTATTTCGAAATAATTTCAAACTTTCAGGACAGTTGTGAAAATAATAAAAACCCCATCCAGAGAATTCCAACATATCCTCACCACATACCCCCAGACACCCAGATCCACCAATTTTAATATTTTACCACCTTTGAAGTATCATTCTATCTATCATTGTCTATCTATCTATTTTATGAACATTTGACAACAGGTTGTACACACTATCCTCCTTGAACATGTAATATTTCCATGTACATTTCCTATGAACAAGGATATTCACTCGTAATCACCTTGAGTACAAGAAATTTAATGTTGATAGAAAGCCTTCATTTGACATTCCAATTTGCTTCTTATGTCCAAATAATAGGCATTTCTTCATCATCCCCATTCTTAGATCTAGTATCATGTATGATGTTTGTCTTTTATCTTTTTATTTTCTCTTTATTATTTTTTTAATTGTGGAGACATATATAACAAATCTTCCCATTCCAAACCCCTCTGAAGCATACCATTCAGGAACACATACACAATATTGTAGTACCCTCACCACCATCCATTACTATTACTTTCCCTTCACCTCAAACAGAAACCCTACCCTCATTTTGCACTAATGCCCCTTGGCCTCTGTTCCCCATCCCTGATACTTTCTGCACTCTACTTTCTGACTCTATGAATTTGCATATTCTGAAATTTTCTTTGTGATTATCAAGGGGCTTAAATTTAACAACCTAAACCTATAACAGTATCATTTGCTTTGATAACCTTAACAACTTCAGTTGCATACATGAACTATGTTCCTATACTCCTTGATCCCCCAGCTTTATTTATATGCAAATATGTAAATTACATATTTACACGTTATGAATCCAAAACAAATTATATATCATTACATTTTATGCATTTGCCTTTTAGATCCTATAGGAGGTAAAAAGTGAAGTTACAAATAAAAAATACAATGGTACTACTGGGGATTTATATTTACATATGTGATTATCTTTATCCAAGATCTTTATTTCTTCATGTGACTTCAGTCATTTGTCTACTGTCCTTTTATTTCAAACTGAAGAACTGCCTTTAGCATTTCTGTAGGGCTGGTTTAGTGATGATGAAATTCCTCAGCTTTTGTTTATCTGGAAATGGCTTTATTTCTCTTCTATTTTTGAAAAGACAATTTTGCCAGAGTTCTTAGTTGGCAATTTTTTGCTTTTGGCACATTAAATGTCTCCCACTGCCTTTTGCCTCCATAGTTTCCAATGAGAATTGGCATTTAATCTTATTGAGACTCCTTTGTATGTGACATAGTGCTTCTCTCTTGTAGCTTTCAGAATTCTCTCTTTATCTTTGGCATTTGACAGTTTGATTATAACATGGTGCAGTGTGGGTATTTGGTTTATCTTTGATGCTTTTTGAGATTTTCTATGCTTTACTGGTTTTAAGCAATTTGAATATGTTGCACCTTGGTTTCATTTTTTTCTGTTTCTTGTTTCTGAGTTTTTTTGTGCTTCCTGGTTCTGAGGGTTATAATTTTTTTCATCATACTTGTAAAAATTTTGGCCATATTTCTTTATCTCTTCCCCTCTCTCTCTGTCCTTTATGGATTCCAATTACACAAATATTAGTCCACTTGAACTTGTCTTACTGCTCACTGATATTCTTTTCTGTCCCCCCACCTTTAAATTTATATATCAAAATAGGTAGTCTTTTTTCTCCGTTGTTCATTTTGAGTTACTCATATCGCTGTATCTTCATATTTGCTAATCTTTTCTCCCACAGTGCTAATATGATACTAATCCCACCTAGACACTGTATTTTTCATCACAGACATTGTAGTTTTCATCTCTAGAAGTTTGATTTGAGTTTTTTTTTTACCTCTTCTCTGCCTCTACCCATGTTCGGTCTTTTTGTTCAGAGAGTTTCCCAGGATTTTTTTTTTTAAAGCATTGATATTTCCTTACATCATTGCAAGTTACACTATCTTTTTGGAAGGGACATAGAAATCTTATGGTATCTTGCTTTAGTAATAATGTTCATACTTTATTGTCTTTTTTCTATAATACTGAAGAATTATATAATGATGATATTGTATATGTTTTGTAAACCATTCTGAAAAGGCAAAACTATAGGGAAAGAAAATAGATCTGGCTGCAGGTAGGGAAGGGGTTGATTAAAAAAGGACATGAGGCAATTTGGGGTTGGGGAGATTGAACTTCCTCCATTTTATTTTACATAAAAATAGCACACTATACTTACACTTAATGCTCTACTCCTCCATGAGTATTAAAGAAATAAAAGAAGAAAGGAAAGTCCATCTGACTATTAGCAAGACTTACTATAAACCTACAGTAGTTAAAACTGATATTAAGCACAGAAATATTCAAATTTCTAGGTTAGAAGAGAGAGCCTAGAAACAAATCCATGTTATATATGGGAATTGGATATATGTCAGAAATGTCATTACAAATCAAAAGGGAATAGATGAGATATTCAACAACAGATACTGGGATAATTAACTATCCATATCAAAAAGATGAAACTATTTCATTTCAATACAGAATACACAGAAGTTAATTTCAGCTGGATAAAAGACTTAAAGGTAAAAAGCCAAACAGTAAAACTTTTAAATAAGTCGTAAGAGAATATCTTCAGGATATAATAGTAAGTAAGGATTTCTTAAGGAGATTGCATATGGAAGTTAGAGTTAGAGGGTGAGTTTTCACTGTATACCTTTATAATATTTTGGGATTTTTGGACAGTGTAATTATTACCTATATAAAAAATTCAATTAAAAATAAAATCATATTTTATTTATTAATGATATGTGAAAATACAATAGAAAACCATAACAAAAGCTCACATTATCATATTGCAGTGTTTCATTTTAATAAAATTGAACTGGGAAATTAAAAACAAAAGATTGCTTTTATCTCTTTTACAGGGCATGAAAGAGCAGAAACTTGAAGCCAAAAAGAAGCGTAATGAAGAATTAGAGGCAGAAAGACAAATTCTTGACATGGAAGAAGCAATATACAAACAAGGAGAAAGAAAAAAGGCTATGGAAAATGCAAGACAATATCAATTTTACCAGACAGAAAGAGTGAAAAAATTTCATGTACTACTTCATTTTCTCTTATTTTTTATTATATACTCTCATTCATTCATTTATGCATTTATTTATTTAAAGTATCTATACATAATTAAACTTCATTTTCCTAAAATACTGCAATTTTATTTTTTGTAGTCAGGACTTCTTCTTAGTCGAGTTATGAAAGAACGTGATGCCCAGCTTGAATTCCAGAAGAGTAAAATAAAATCAGATAAGAAATGGGAGGAACAATTGAAACTCAATATTGAAAAAGCTTTTAAGGAAGAACAAGAAAAAGCAGACAAACGCCGCAGAGATTTGGTGGCTCTAGCCAATGATCATCTAAAACAGTATGTGACATAAATCATCCCTTTCTTTCTATCCTCTTCTTTCTTTTAGTGGATAAAGCTTTTTTTTTTTTTCCGATTATAAAGTAATGAAATGCTTATCTTAGTCTTCCATGTCTGCTATGACAGCTACCACACAATGGGTTGGCTTAAGTAACCAGAATTTATTATCTCACAATTTGGGGGGCTGAAAGTTCAAAATCAAGGTCTTGACATACCTTTTCCCAGAGTCTGTCCTGGTGCTGGCTTGCCATAATAATCCTTAGGGTGTCTTGGTTTGTATCTCTGCTTCTATCATATGGTCTGTTCCTATGGTTTTCTCTGACTTCTGGTTTCTACCGGAAATTTAGACATAATTTCCTCTATAAGGCCTCCAGTAATATGGATTAAGGCTCATCCTGATTTAGTTTGGCCACACCTAAATAAAATCTTTGAAGATCCTAATCACAAATGAGTCCACACCCTAACCTACCTTAACATATTCAAGGATACTATTTATAATGGTTTCGCACCCACATGAGTGCAGATTGACTTGAATATGTCTTTTTTGAGGTATCTGATTGAGTCCCTAACAATGCTAAAATAACTAATTAGTAGAAATATTAAAAAAAAAAGTTAAAAATCACTATCATCTCTTTACCCAGAGACAATATATTGGTTACTATCATCACGGTAATGCTACATAGCAACCATATTAGTCTAGTGCTGTACAGCAATAAAAATCTATTTCATGCACTTTAGGTTGGTTGCTATAGACTGATTCAGAAACTCTTCTTTAAGCTACAGGGCTAGCTCGATTTGCTCCTTGCTGTAAGTAAGGATCTGATCTGTTAAATGTGTTTTATTCTGAGATCCAGGATAAAGTGGCAACATCCACCTCAGGGAACCTTTTCTTATGGTATTTACAGTGATGCAAAAGAGCTAGCTGAAGCTAGCTAGCACGGGACTAAACCCAAAGTCAAGGGGCAAAGAAATATACTTAACCCGCCGTGAGTCTAGAGTGTGTCACCTGGTCAAGCCCAACAACACTGGGACAGAGAAGTTGACTCCCATGGAATTGGGGGATGAAGGAGTTAGTTTTTTTTTGAACAATTATCTACCTCAGGAAGTTACTGTTATTATTGTGGTGTGTATCCATACAGGCTTTGGGGGAGGTATTTATTGAGGTATAATTTGCATACAGTAAAATTCACCTTTTAAAAGGCATATAACTATATAACCACCACCAAAATTAAGATATAGATCATTTACATTATCCCAAAAAGTTTACTCTTGCTCCTTTGCACTACATTCTATCTCCTATCTCTGGCAGTCTATTCATCCACTAATATAGACTTTTTTCCCCCTGAGCACATATATTCACATTTTATAAAATTAACTTGGATCAACAGTGTCATTTTATTAAATGCGTTTTTCTTTCTTCTTCTCCTTTTTTTTTTTTTTTAATGTTTTTGTCTACTTACTAGTATGCCATGATCTCTGGCTATGACAAAGACCAATCTGATCTCTTTTAGGGGATGGGGGCTCCAGTTCTCCCACACTGACCCACCTGTGCACTCCCCAATCTGATCATTGTTAATGCAGTTTTATTGAGATATATTCACACAGCATAGAAACCATCCAAAATATACAATCACTGGTTCACAGTATCATAAATCATATAGTAGTGCATACAGTCCCATAATCAAATTTAGAACATTTTCATTACTCTAGAAAAGAAATAAAAATAAAAAAGAAAATCCTAATCTTCCCATAGTCCTTATCCCCCATTATTGACCCTAGTGTTGGTGTGGTATATTTGTTACCATTGATAGAAGAGTATTAAAATATTACTGTTAACCATATAGTCCATAGTTTGCAATAGGTACATTTTTCCCATTTGCCCCTCTGTTATTGACTCCTCATAATGGTGTTGCTCTAGTTCACTTCTTAATATTTGTATAGTTAATCATGGACGTTATCTACCTCAAGATTCACTGTTATACATTCCCGTGTTTTAACCTTCAGCTTTCTTCTGGTGACATACAGACACTAAACTTCCCCCTTCCACCACTTGCAAGAGCACCTGAAAGAATCAAATATCTAGGAATAAACCTAACCAAGGATATAAAGGACTTGTACACAGAAAACTCTGATAAAAGAAATCAAACATCTGAATAAATGGAAAGCCATTCTGTTGTCCTTGGATTGGAAGACTAAATGTTGTTTTTACACACACCATTCAGTGCTGTTACTTATTCTCACAACAACGTCACCTCTGTCCATTTCCAAAAGTTTAAGTTCATTCTGGTTAAACATTCTTCAATATTATGCATCTGCTCCCTGTTCTTTACCCTCAGTCTATATCTAGATAAGCTATAATCTGTATTTTATGTCTATGAGTTTAAATATTATAATTACTTCCTATCAATGAAATTATAAAATATTTGTCCTTTTATGTCTGACTTATTTCACTTAACATAATGTCCTCCAATTTCATCCATGTTGTCACATGTTTCAGGACTTCATTCCTTCATACTGGTGAATAATATTCCATCTTATGTATATATCACATTTTGTTTATCCACTCATCTGTTGATGGACACTTGGATTGTTTCCATCTTTTGGCAATTGTGAATAGTGCTGCTGTGAACATCCATGTGCAAATGTTTGTTCACATCCCTGCTTTCAGATCTTCTGAATATCCTGAGTAGTGGGATTGCTAGATCCTAAGGCAACTTTATACTTAGCTTCCTGAAGAACCGCCAAACCATCTTCCACAGCAGCTGTATCATTTTACATTCCTGCTAACAGTGAATCAGTGTTCCAGTTTCTCCACCTCCTCTCCAACACTTGTAGTTGCCTGTTTATTTAATAGCAGCCATTCTTAGAGGTGTGAGATGATACCTCATTCTGATTTGATTTGCATTTCCCTAACAGCTAGTGAAGATGAGCATCTTTTCATGTGCTTTTAGCCATTCGTATTTCCTCTTTGGAGAAATGTCTGTTCATGTCCTTTGCCCATTTTTCAATTGGGTTGTTTGTCCTTTTATATTGAGTTGTAGGATTTCTTTATATATACTGGATATCAAACCCTTATCCAGATAATGTGTTTCCAAATATTTTCTCCCATTGAGTAGGCTGCCTTTTCAACCTTTTGACAAGGTCCTTTGAAGCACAGAAGTATTGGATTTTGAGAAGGTCCCATTTGTCTATTTTTTTCTTTTGTTGCTTTGTGCTTTGGACATAAAGTCTAAGAAACTACCACCTATCACTAGATCTTGATGTTTCCCT
>PVIY010047528.1:0-17804 GCA_004026745.1 Myrmecophaga tridactyla | reverse complement strand
ACTCTGTCCGCGGTGCTTAAAACGTGCCTGCTGTGTGGTAGGCCTCAGTGTTTATTGATTGCACAAGGGAGCCCGTAACTCAGAGCACGGCAGTGTGATTCTATGAACGCAGTCTTGGAGTTGGCCAAGTCAGGCTGAGCTGGAACCCCAGATCTGCCCCTTCCTGGCTGTGAAACCTCAGGCAGGTAGCATAGCATTCTGAGCTTTCCTTTCCTTGACTTTGAGATAAGATAATATCTTATTTGCCATGAGGATTAAATCTGGATAAAGTGTTGTACATGTAGTCTTGTTTATTAGGTCATCCTTGACTAGACTATTATTTCCATTATTTTTGTTGTTATTATTATCGTTGACCTATAGCATGCTTGGGAGACATCCTTAATTTAATCTTTAAATTAAGACGTTAATTTCAGGCTGATAACAGGCCATTAGAACTTCGAGAATATATTGAACTATTTTAAGAAGCGTAATTCAGAAGAAGTGTCTGAGGTCTAGGAGAGTTTCTAAAGCATGGTGAGAAGTTGGCCACCTCTGTAATCGATGGGTGAGTGTTTTGGAAACTTGTTTTACAGGGGAAAAGCCAGGGAAAAGCAAACCCTTGTGTTAGAGGCTTTCGACTCTCGTTTCTGATTCTTGGTGTCAGGATCCCAGAGGCTGAGCGAAGGGGTCACAGGCTCTTACCATGCCAGTTCCCCTCTGTTCCTTGTCATGCCTCTGCTTTGACCTTTTTTCCTTTTCCACCTCTGGTTGGAGGAGGAGGAGGAGGGATAGACGTGGTGAGGGGCAGAAAAGCAAGTTGATTTCCAACCCAACATTTTTTTTCAACTTCATATTTTTAAACAACAAGCATACATTAGCTCATGCTTTCAGAGTCCAAAATCAAGGCGTCAGCCAGGCCGCTTCCTCCCCAGTGTCGGCTGCCACAATCCTTGGTTTCCTTGGCCAGCCTCATGTGTAGAGCTCTCCCGCCCTGCACGCGCTCTCCCGCCCTGCGCGCGCTCTCCCGCCCTGCGCGCGCTCTCCCGCCCTGCGCGCGCTCTCCCGCCCTGCACGCGCTCTCCCGCCCTGTACGCGCCGACAGCAGGCTTCCCCCAGACGCCTTCTCTAACTCCTGGCTTCTGAATTTCTTCTGCCTTGAAAGGATTCCAAGATAGGAATGAAGGCCACCCTGATTCAGCCAGGTCACAACTTAACTAGTAATAAATCTGCAAAGGGTCCTATTTACCAGCGAGTTCCCACCCACAGGAAGACTGATTAAGATGAATAACATGTCTTTTTGGGGTATGTAATTCAATCTACCCCAGTTTGGCTCCCCCAAAACTGGTACCAGTGTCAACCCAACATTTTAGCGTGAACATCTGCATACTGAAAAGCCGAAGGAATTATACAGTGAGAACCCATATACCACCATCTAGATTCTACAATTCACATGGTAATGTAGTCACCTCATGGTAACTGGATAAAAATGGAAAGGATACATATGTTTTACCTGTTCAAAAATAGGAAAACTGAAACCAGTGTGCCAAAAACAGAACCAGGCCCTACTTCAGATCCTTGCTTCAGTTGAGAGAGCTTTGGAAGAAATCTTCTGGAACTTGAAGTCTACTTGAATTTTATGGGGGATGTTTCACATGTGTGTGTGTATGTGTTTGCTCCATAACTCTGTCCCCAGTACTTGAAAGCTGCCAGAATGTGATATATCAGAAATGGGTTGGCGTTTATAAAGGGGATTTATTAAGTTCCAAGTTATAATTCTAAAGCCCTGAAAATGTCCAAATTAAGGCACCAAGAGGATTCCTTCTCGGAGGAAGTGCAGCTGGCATGTAGGTTTTCCGTTATGCGGGAAGGCACACGGTGACATCTGCTGACCTTCTCTCCCGGCCTCTGGTTTTGAACAGTGCTCTCAGTTCCTGGCGTCTCCTGGGTGTTTTTCTTCTGCAGCTTCGAATGTCTGTGTGTCCTCCAGAATGGCCCTCTCTTAAAGGACTCCGGTAAGATTAAGTCCCACCTTGAATGGGCCAGGGTCCCATCTCCATGAGAACAACCTAATCAAAAGATCTCGCCCATAAGAATTCTGCACCCCGAAGATTGAACTACAAGAACCTGGCTTTTCTGGGGTACAAACCAGTTTCAAACCAGCACGGAGGAGAATCTGTAAGATGCTGTATTAGTTTGTTAAGCTGCTGTTATGCGATGTACCAGAAATGGAATGGCTTTTAAAAAGGGAATTTAACAAGTTGCAAGTTTACAGTTCGCAGCCTATAAATATGTCCAAACTAAGGCATCCAGGGAATGATACCTTAGTTCAAGGATGGCTGATGGGTCTGGAAACCCTCTGTCAGCTGGGAAGCACATGGCTGGCATCTGCTGGTCCCTTGCTCTTGGGCTCCTTTGCTTTTAGCCTCTGTTCTGGTGGGGGTGCCTCACTTTGCTTCTCCAGGGCTGGCCTTCATCTCTGGGCTTTCCCGGACTCTCTCCAGGTTCTGGCTTCTTAACATCTCATGTTGACATGTGCCGGGCTCCAAGCATCTCCAGACATCCATGTCTCTGTTCTCCAAGTGTTGGCATCTGTGTCAGCTCTGGCTCTCTCCAAAATGTTTTCCCTTTTAAAGAATTCCAGCAAACTAATTAAGACCCACCTGGAATAGGTGGAATCACATCTCCATCTAATCAAAAGGTCACATCCGAATTGGGCGTGCCACATCTCTGTGGAGATAATCAAAATTTCTGCCCTACTATATATATATACTTTTTATTTTTGCAAAGTAATCTCCTTTATTCCGCTCCATCTACCTTACTTTGTGTATGCAGTTTGTACTTCAGTCCCAGTAGAGAGTGCCAGTAAGTATTGCTGAGCTCCAGTTTCAAAGCTTTTGTAGAGGTCTCTGGGGCATCCACAAATCTGCCCTACAATGTTGAATCAAGATGAAAAGAAATGGCTACCCCCGCAAGATAGGATCAGGATTAAAACATGGCTTTTCTCAAGGTACATAATAGCTTCAAACTGGTACAGATGCCTTTACCTCTTGGTTGCAGGTAGACGCTTGCCAGCAATCCGTGATATTCTCTGTCTTGATTGTCACCTGGTGTTCTCCACCCCCCCCCCCTTACTTACTGTATCCAATTCCTTTCTCTTATGAGGCTCCCGGTCGAATTGGATTATGACCCAGCCTGATCCAGTTTGGCCTCATCTTAAGGTCATTCTTCCAGGCCCCACACTGATGAAGATGGCAGAGTGAGAAGCTTCACGGCTCTGCCACCTCATAGAAGCTTTGAACAACCAGCAAGAACCGCCATAAACCTATTTCTCAAAGCCCTGGAAGACAGTTAGAGGGTCGTAGTAATGGCACAAGTACTGAATCGCCAACTCAGGACCTGTCCTGGGTGTAGATGGCAGCTCACAGGACTCCTACGGAAGGCTGTAGAAGAGAAGTCAAGTCATTGGCTACCTGAGGCAAGGAACTCCTGGCTGTAGAACAGTAGAGTACAGAGGTGGGAAACTTGCGGAAACCGTTTCCAAGGGGAGAGAGGATATTCTTATTCTGATAGACGGGGGATTTCCTGAGGCCACATGTGCATGCCCAAGACAAGAATCACGCACAGAAAGAAACAGGGTGTCCCCTGTGTTGTGGCCTGGAGCTGTTCTCTAAACTCATTGTTTGGATAAACTCTGAAGGAGTGCCCGTGTACAGGTCAGTCAGCAAAGACTAGGAAAGATGTTTGCTTTCTTCCTTTTTATTTTTTTAGCTTCGGCATTCAAGCAAGGCTTTGTTATATCACTAGCTGGAAACAAGCTTAAGAAACAGATGCCTCAAAGTCTAAATTCTAGTGATAACACAGTAAAATATCAAAGTGTCCAGGTTTCAACAAAAGGTTACAAGACATGCTGTAAAAGAAACAGAAGGCAATGGCCTAGGTAAAGGAGAAGACTAAGGCATTAGAAACATTATAAACCAAAAGTGAGGAGGACCAATCCTGGGATGTTTTAGGCAAAGACTTTAAAAACAATGGGCCTAAATATGCTCAAATAAAATCAGGAAAATGAGAGATGAACACAAAGAAACTATCAATAAAGAGATGGAAACTATGAAAAGAAACTAATCAGAACTAATGACCATCGTAACTGAAATGAAAAATCCCCTAGAGGGGCTCAACGGCAGATTGGACCTGGCAGAAGGAAGAATTAGAGAACTTGAAGTAAGACAATTTAAATCATCCAGCCCAAAGAGCAGAAAGAAAAAAGAATGAAAAAAAAGTGAACAGTGTCTTAGAAATCTATGGGGCACCATCAAATGTACCGATATATGCGTCATCAGAGTCCCAGAATGAGAAGAGAGAGAAAAGGGTAGAGAGAGTATTCAAAGAAATAATGACTGAAAACTTCCTAAATTTAATGAAAGACATGAATATACACACCCAAGACATTCAATGAACTCCAAACAGTATAAACCCAAGTAGACCCACACTACAATATATTATAATCAGACCACCAAATGCCAAAGTTAAAGAGAGAATTCTGAAAGCCATAGGAGAGAAGTAACATGTCATGTACAAGGGAGCCTCCGTAAGATTTCTTGTTGCGCTAATTTCTCGTTAGAAACCAGAGACAAGAAGGCAGTCAAATGACATGGAGTGCTGAGGGCAAAAACAGCCGACCAAGAGTTCTGTATCTGGACAGACCATCTTTGAACATATGAGGGAGTGATTAAGACATTTCCAAGTAAACAGATGCTGAAAGAGTTTGTTACTGCTAGACTGGCCCTACAAGCGATGCTAAGAAAAGGACACCAGACAAGAGTTCAGAGTCATGTGAACAGTGACCCCAGCTGAGGGTGATGACACGGGTAAACATATATGCCAGTGCTATTGTGTTTTTACAGCCCCACTTTTTACATCCTATGGAAACTGAAAAGCAAATGCATAAAATGTAATGATAAATCAGTGGTTTTGGATTCATAATGTGTAATTTGTGACAAGAAGTAGGGGGACAGAGGGATATAGGAAAATAATTTGCATATAATATTGAAGTTAGAGTGGTATCAAAGCTAATGAAAATGTTATAGATTTGGGATGTTAAACCCCATGATAAATAAAAAGAAAATATCAGAATATATCCAAGCTCATAGAGATAGAAATTAAATGTAATTAAGTATAAGAAATTAAGGAGTGGTAAGCAGGGAAATGGGGACTTAATGCACAGTGTGTGGGTTTCTGTTTGGGGAGATGGGAAGGTTCTGGTAGTGGGAGGGGTGAGGGCACTGCAATACTGTAACCTGACTAACCCTATTGAATGGTGTGCCTAGGAGTGGATGAGATGGGGAAGTTTATGTGGCATATATGTTCCCACAATTAAAAAAAAAAAGAGCAACTAAAGACACAATGACAATTAAATACACTGCATGATTTTGGATGGAGTCTAATTAGCAAGGAGAAAAGGCTCAAAGGAACATTATAGAGACATATGAAAAATGGAATTTTACATTTTATCAATGTAATATTTCTTGAACTTGGTAACTCTCTTAAGGTGGTTACAAAAGTGAATATCCTTGTTCTTAGGAAGTGGACATGGCAGTGTTACGTGTTCAGGGAGCATGATGTGTTCAGAAAATGGATTGATAAATAGGCAGATGGATAGATTGGTTAGATAGAATTATGTGGCAAATGTGGCAAAATATAAAAATTGGTGAAACTGTGGTATCAGGGGACAGAGATATGTTGGAGTTTTTTATATGGGTTTCATATTTTTTTTTTGGCAACTGTCCTGTAAATTTAAAAATATTTCAGAATAAAAAGCTAGCAAAAAAAGATACAATTTCCAAATAGAATCACACTCTATTTTGGGGGTTGGGACCTGAACGTGTCTTTTGGGGGTCACAATTCAATCCATGACATCTGGTTGAGCTACCTGTGACAGGAGAGGAAATGCATTGAAAGGCTCTTGCCACTCCCATGTCACTGGGGAAGGACATGGGCGAAGAATGTCCCTCAGGCCAGGACCTGGGAGCTGAGCACCTCAGGGCTCCCACCCTCAGCTCTGCTTCCTTCTGTCCCTTGCTTCACCGTCTCCTACGGACGCCCGATCTCCTTTGGAATGTGGCCTGAAACACAGCCGCCAGCAGGCCCAAGCCTGTCCCATCCCTGGAATGTCCTGGCCTCTTCTTTGCCTACATCCTATTGTTGTTGTTGTTGTTTAAATCAAATAACAAGCAAAAAAAAGTTGGAAAAGTGTCTGCTTGGCCAGGCCTGCCTCCTGTATTGACCCTGGCCAGTCTGCTGTGGCCATGACTTGGGGTATCTGTGTCAGGAACCCCCTTGAGGAATCAGCTGAGGCTAGGAAAGCAGAGTCTTGTCATCTAGCCACATTGTATACATGAGTCTCGGGGTGCAGTTGATCTTATGTGATTCTTAGGGTGGGCTCTCTAAGCCTGAGCTGTCCAATATGGTGACCACTAGCATTTGAACCCTTGGAATGTGGCTAGTCAAAATTGAGGTTGGCTTTCAGTGTAAAATGCTCATCAGATTTTGAAGAGCTCATACAAAAAAATCTAAAAATATCTCATTAATGTATTTTATATTATCACATGTTGAAATATTTTAGATGCATTGGGTTGAAAAACAACCCACCTGTCTTTTCACTTTCCAAGTTGGGCTACTTGATGATATAAAACTGCATGTGTGGATTGAATTCTATTTCCACTGACAGTGCTGCTCTAAGCCATTGGTTCTCAGAATGAGTTCCCAGATCATCAGCATTACCTGGAAACTTGTTGGAAATACAAATTCCCAGGACCCTGCCCCAGACCTAGGAATCCAAAGCAGCCATCTCCATGTTAACAAACCCTTTGCAGGATTCCAGTGCCTCACTCTTCCAACCATAGCATGTTACCTACCATTAAATACCGGATTATGTTAAGCGTGATGATTCTAGATCCTGATGTATCCTCCCATTTTTATGGAATTGAGGAGAATTTCTTAGTCCCTTTAATCTGTGTGCTATTTAAACCCTTTCCTTTTGTAAGCTTTCCCTGGCAGGTGCTCAGCAGCTTAAATATCAGTGATGCCATTAGTGAAAATATTTATTAGACACATCAGAGGAACACCTAAGCTTGTGCATTCCTGGGGATCTTCTGTAACAAACAGAAATCTCACATGGTGCTGAATCTGCCTTCGATGACCAGGAAACAAAAGCCAAAAAAAAAATGGTAGCCATGCATACAGAAGAAACAAGAATTAGTAACTGAGACTAGCAGCTTTCTGTATTTGATGTTGCATTAAAGAAATGGGAACACAGTAAGAGTGGCTTTTGCTTTGGAGGATGGATGGGATCGGGTTTGGCCTCTGTGTCCTGCCTCCTGGGAAGGTTTCTGTGGCTTTATATACTCCAACAAACATGTGTTCTTAATTGTAATCCACGGCCCTGTGGGTGCAACCCATTGTACATAGGACCTTCTGAAGGTGTTAGTTTTAGTTAAGGTGTGGCAAACTGAATCAGAGTGTCTTAATCTAGGTAACTGGAGAGAAAGTCCCTGGGCAGAGCTGGAAGTCAGCAGAAACCGAAAGAGAAAGGAGGCAACATCACCATGCCACAAGAAGCAGACATACAAGCACACAGGATTTCAAGGCTTGCCAGCAGCCAGCACCAGAACCCACTAGATTTGGGGCAGAAAGGGAGCCCCTTACTGAGATACTTTATCTGGACTACTACTAGCCTTAAAACTGTGAGCTAATAAATGCCCATGGTTTAAGCCAACACATTGAGTGATATTTGTCATAGCAGCCCTCGCAAACTAAGACAGCTTTGAAGCAAGAAATCTTTCTCAAATGGAATCTCTTTGGAAGGTGCGGGGGTAATGCAGTGCTCTCTTTACAAATGTTGCTGCTGCCCAAATGCTCTGTAAAGAGATGGCTTGCTGTTCGCTTTCTCTCATCACACCCTGTAGCACATCTTAGTTCTACTGTTGCCTGGTAAGGGCAGGATCAGAGCTATTTATGGTACTCAGTGGGATGCTGCAGTTCCAGAAGATGAGAGTAAGTTGGGCACAGCTGGCAGAATGGAACACTCAGATATGGGCTTCAGAGCTGGCATCGTATGTATTGCCAACGTCATGATATTTTCTTTTTCTTTGAACTTACTAATTTTATTCTCTTGCTGTACGGTTACCAGTTCTCTTTTCCATTTATTAAAAATAGAAATTAAAACATTGGATATCTTTTGAAGTTCAAATATCTCTATTAGTACAACTTTGGTATTGGTCTTGTATCCGAAAGTAATCAACAAATTACTGTGTTTATGTATCTACAACTTGGCTACTTTGCACATATACATAAACTAATTAATTTTACATAGTATCAATGACATTTAATTTACAAGACCAATTAATAATTTTTGGAATTATATTCTTCAAGTTTTTGGTTTTCTAGAAAATGAAACAGTTCTGGTTTAATTCATTATATTTAATGTCTAAGCCTTTTTTATTAAAAATGTTTTTTATTGTGAAATATAACATAAATTCCAAAAAAAGCAATAATTTTCAAAGTATGTTTTAACAAGTAGTTAACGAATTTCAAAGTTTGGTATGAGTCACTAGTCCATATTTCCAGGTTTTCCCTTCTAGCTGCTCCAAAACCCTGGAGGCTAAAAGAAATATCATTATAGTAATTCAGCAGTCATACTTGTTTGTTAAATCTTATTTTCTCTGTTTTATAACTCCTCCTTCTCCTTTGATCCTGCATCCAATCTTTAGGGATTTTTTTGGCTATGCCCCTTCTAACTTTTTCATGTTGAAAAATATAGACTAAGGAGATGAACTAGTTGATGTTCCAGAGAGGCTGGCCCCTCTGGATTTCAGGACTTATCTGGCCTAGGAACCTATTTGGAGGTTATAGGTTTCAGGGAACTAAACTTAGCACATGAAACTTTTGTAGAGTCTTAGTTAGAGCCCTAGATGGTCTTCAGTGCTTATAGGAATGATGTTGGTGGGGGGTTCGCAAACCTGGTAACTAGCAATATCTAGCTGAAGTTTCTTAAGAGTAGCTTCCAAACAGCCTCTCAACTCCATGTAAACTCTCTCAGCCACTGATATGTTGTTTTGTTACCTTTCTTTTCCTCTTTTGGTCAGGATGGCATTGTCGATCCTATGGTTCCAGGGCCAGGCTCACCCCTGGGAGCCAAGCAGACTTTCACCCATGGATGTCTTGTCCCATGTAGCGGGGAGGGTAATGATTTTCCTTGCAGACTTGGGCTTAGAGAGAGAGAGAGAGAGGCCTCATCTGAGCAACCAAAGAAGTTTCTTGGAAGTAACTCTTAGGCATAATTATAGGTAGGCTAAGCTTCTCCACTGCATAAATAAACTTCACAAGAGCCAGCCTCAATACCAAGGGCTTATCCTACTGACTTAGTAGTACCCAACGGTTGAAAGAATACCAGGGGTTTCCCAGATGGGGAAATTTAATATTTCCATATTTTTTCTCCAGTCCCTCAAGGGACTCCACCAATACTGTTTTTTTCTTTTTCTTTTTAAATTTTTTTGGCATGGGCAGGCACTGGGAATCCACCAATACTCTTTAATTATCACCTCGCCATCATCTGGGATGTCTCCAGATACTACATTAAGCTACATGGAATGACAAGGCCTCATTCCTGTTCTGGGCTCTGTGTGTTTGGATTGTTTGAATGAGCTGCCAGACAGGTTGATTTAGATTGTGTGTTACAGAAAATTTAGGTTCTAGACACAATAAACCTCTCTGCCTTTGGCCTCATATGGTAGGTGAAGGTCTGAAGTACGTACCCTGTCATGTATTGCCCTGGATTCTGACTTACCTTCATCCCAACCAGATTAGCTTCATGTTTATCTCTACGTGAAGCCTGACCTCTTTTTCGGTTCCTTTAACTGTTATTGTATGTAGTAGTGCTGACTTCCAGAGCTGCAGAGCTCCGTTTCCGAATCTTCGGTGTCACAGAGGTATCCAAAGCTCCAGGGAAATACCAGCTTGTACACATACAGCTCAGTGTCTCTGAATCTAGAAATACACTTACAACTTTGGACCAAGTATAGATCTTACAATCTAGTATCTAATTTCCTTATAAGTCTTTTCTGAATGAGATCTTAGCATATTTATCTTTTTGTTTCTGGCTTGTTTTGCATAGCACAATGGCCCCAAGGCATGATGATACTTTTAAGAGCAGCGGTCATTGGTTGGGCATGTCCCTTGTGCTCAGGAGCTTTGTGTACTTCCTTTTCTATTCTCACAGTGACTGTGGAGAGTATTTGTGCTCCCCAGCTGTGTTTGCTGCACCACGAGTCAGCATGCCATAACATTTTTACTGGATGTCATTGAAGGAACTTATCAGATGGAGACCCTGAGGTTCAAAGAGGTTAGGGGCTTGCTGAGTATTCCACGGTGCCCTCTTGGACCCTCATGGCCTGGCCTTAAACTTTTCCTCAGTCACTCTTCCATGTCCTTGCCTTCACTCGGATTTAGCTTTTACGGAATGCAATAATAAAAATAACAGCAACGGTGATTGTGTTGGGGACTGTAGGGCTGACAGCTATTGAAAGTGTACTGTGTGCCAGACACTGGTACAGGCACTTTGCCTGGTTAACTTCGTTTAATCTTTGTAGCCACTTGATGAGGCAGGTACAGTAATCAAGCCTCTTGTTTAGGGGAAGAAACCAGAGCACAGAGGCCAAGTGGTTTGCACAGGGTCTATTGCTGGAAATTGGTAGGGCTAAGATTCAATCCTAGGTGCCTGGCTTCAGAGCCCGCACCCCTCCCACTGAACCCTGCTGTGTGGCAAAGTGGCACAGCTTCCTCCAGGAGGGCAGGAAAGTCTCCTGGCTCACCTCCTCATCAGATGGGCTCATCCCCCATTGCTTCAACCCTTTGCTGTGTGGAAACATTATCCTCCTTGGAATCATAGTCCCAGACTTAAATCCTGGCTCCTTGGATTGATCTGTCCTCTCAAGTGCAACATCCTGGGGCTATCGTTTGAATGAGAAGTTCCTAGAAAAACCTGTGGGTGCCCGGCAGAGGCTGAGCCCCCAAAAACCGGGTCCCTTCTGTGTACAGGAGCTCTTAATTCTATCCCTGGACCTCAGGGTAGGCTGGTCTTCCCCAGCTTCAAAACAAAAACACAGCTCTGGGAGGTGGGGCACGTGGCAGCTTAGTGAGGTGTGGAATCTAGTTCATCCTCCAGAGCAACTAGTAAATACCCAGGAATAGGACCGAGCAACTGCTGGGGCCACATCAGTGTCCGGACACACAGCGTACCCCAGTCTGGACCAGCTGGACAGGCTGAGGTCCCACCCAGAACTCTGAGTCCTGAAGCCGTGGAGGCCAGCGCCCCTCCCCCATTGGCTCTGCGGGCTGGTTCCCCGAGGGAAAAGGAACAGACTTTACCAGCTGCAAGGGTAGTTTACCCAAGGTGCACTTGCAGAATTAATCAACAAATTTTCCCTGCTGAAAACAGGCCGCAGCACAGAGAAACCTGGAATAAACAATAAAAGTATTAGGAATTTTTGCCCCAGCAGAGAGGGGATGGGGCTGATGGAAAGAAAAAAGAGGCTTTTTGAGTCAGCACAAAATATGGAAAAGGGCTGGACTCCAAGAAAAGGGGGCAGATTCATAGAGCCACATACCAACTTTAAGCTATTGATTAACAAACCTCAGGAGTGGGTAGGCTCTGAAAAGGCTTTTTTCTGTTGGTTTTTTTTTCCCTACTTCCTATCATTAGATAAGGCTCTAGCACTGCCCCAGGCAAGGGTGGAATTCGGCTTGTCTGAGACAAGGTAACTAGTCAGGTGAAAGGAGTCTTCCCTAAAGCCTGTACATTCCCTTAAAAGCTGTATCTTCTCCAAGAGGAAGGTGTGGCCCAGCTCAAGTGGAATTCCTGCTTCAAGGAATTCAGGCCCCAGGGACTGGAACACTGAAGTAATTAATGCCAGCCTATGATCTCTCCTTGGTTTCAACCAGGCCCTAGCAGAGAGAGTCTGCCAAAATTAAAGGCAGTGCATCACCTTATGCTGGTGGGAAGCCACAGGCAGACAAGCACCATATACTGGGCAGGATAGGAAAAACACAGAGTCTAGAGGCTTCATAGGAAAATCTATTAACCTGCTGGGTCTCACCCTCAGGGAAAACTGATGCTAATGACCCTGTCTTCCTGAGAGGAGGCCAGTCTGGTCTGGGAAAAATCTGTTTGGAGACTATGATATCTGAGGAGACTCTCAAAAAAAGAAAGGAAGCCTCCATATAGGGAGGGCAAGGAACAGAAAAACAAGAACTGAAAAATTCTGATCAGTTAAACAGAGTGTATGATAGAGATCCAAAATAAGTTGAATGTCAAAGAAGAGTTAGAGAACAAAACTATCTAGCAAGGAAATACTAGGTAAAATGGTGAAAACAACCTCCAGAATTAACTAATTAAGGAAATCAAATGCCTAGATGACAGTAAAAAATAACAGGTCATACTAGGAAAATTGAAGCTATGGCCCAGGCAAAGGAACAAACCCAGCAATTCAAATGAGATACAGATGTGGAAACAGCTAATTCAGGATGTTCGAACAGAAATGGGAAATTACATCAAAAATCAAATCAGTGAGTTGAGGGAGGATATAAAGAAGACAATGGGTGAACAAAAAGAAGAACTCAAAAGTTTGAAAAAACAAGCCACAGAACTTAGGAGAATAAAAGGCGTAATAGAAGAGGTGAAAAACAAACAATGGAAACCTGCAACAGTAGATTTGAAGAGGCAGAAGAAAGGATTAGTAAACTAGAGAACTGGACATCTCAAATCCAACAAACAGAATAAAATATAGGGAAAAGAATGGAAAAATAGGAGCAAGTTCTCAGAGAATTGAGTGACAACATGAATTCCCAAATATACACGTTGTGGGTGTTGCAAAAGGAGAGGAGAAGAGAAAAGGAGGAGAAAGATTAATGGAGGAAATAATCACTGAAAATTTCCCATCTCTTGAGAAAGACATAAAATTACAGATCCAAGAAGTGCAGCATATCTGGAACAGAATAGATTCAAATAGACATACTCCATGATACTTACTAATCAGATTTTCAGATGTCAAAGAGAAAGAGAGAATTGTGAAAGCAGCAAGAGAAAAGCAATACATCACATACAAGGGAAGTCTGGTTGATTATGTATGGATTTCTCAGCAGAAACCAAGGAGGTGAGAAGGCAGTGGTATAATATGTTTAAGATTCTAAAAGAGAAAAACTGCCACCAAGAATTCTATATCCAGAAAAATTGTCCTTCAAAAATGGGGGGGGGAGATTAAAATATTTTCAGGCAAATAATCACTGAGAGAATTTGTGACCAAAATACCAGCTCTGCAAGAAATCCTAAAGGGAGCACTACAGGCAGATAGGAAAAGGCAGAAGAGAGAGGTGTGAAGAAGAGTGTAGAAATGAAGACTATCTGTAAAAGTAAAAAGAGAAAAAAAATAGATACGACATATAAAATCCAAAAGACAAATGGTAAAAGAAAGTACAGTAATAACATTACATTGTTAATGGATTAAACTTCCCAATCAAGAGACATAGACTGGCAGAATGTATTAAAACAAGGATCCATCTATATGCAATCTACAGGAGACTCATTTTAGACCCAAGGACAAATGCAGGTTGAACGTGAAAGGCTGGGAAAAGATATTTCATGCAAACAACAAGCAGAAAAGAGCAACAGTAGCTTTACTAATATTCCACACATTAGACTTCAAATGTAAAACAATTAGAAGGGACAAAGAAGGACATTATATGTTAATAAAAGGAACATTCAACAAGAGGACATAACAATCATAAATATTTATGCACCAAGCCAGAGTGCTCCAAAGTACATGAGGCAAACACTGTCAATACTGAAGGGAGAAATTGACACATCTACCATAATGATTGGAGACTTCAGTTCCCCACTTCATCAATGAATAGAACATCTAGACAGAGGATCAATAACGAAACAGAGAAATTGAATTTGAATAATGCAATAAATGAACTTGACTTAACAGACATTTACAGAATATTACATCCCATAGCAGCAGGATACACATTTTCTCAAGTGCTCATGAATTATTCTCAAGGATAGACCATATGCTCAGCCACAAAGGAAGTCTCAATAATTTTAAATGATTGAAATCATACAAAACATTTTCCCTGATCATAATGGAATGAAGCTGGAAATAATAACAGGCAGAGGGCCAGAAGATTCACAAATATATGGAGGCTAACAGCACACTCTTTGTTTTAAAAAACATTTTTATTAATAAAATAACATACAAACACACAAACATTCCTAACATACAAATATTCCATATCTGGTATACATTCATTGGCTCAGAATATCATCATATAATTGTGTATTTGTTCCCACGATCTTTTTTTTTTAACATTTGCTCATTCCAGAGAAAGAAATAAAAAATAAAAAACTCATACATATTATACCTCTCATCCCTCCCTCTCATTGATCACTAGTATTTCCATCTACCCAATTTATTTTAACCTTTTAAGCAACACAGTAAGTCAAGGAAGAAATTATAAGAGAAACCCATAACTATTTCTAGACAAATGAAAGTGAAACACAACATATCAAAATTTGTGGGATGCAGCAAAGGCAGTGCTAAAAAGGAAATTTATTGCCTTAAATACCTATATTAAAAAAGAAGAAAGAGCAAAAATAAAGGAATTAGCTGTTCACTTGGAAGAACTAGAGAAAGAATTAGAGAAGGATTAGAGCAGAAATAAATGAAATCGAGACCATGAAAACAATCGAGAAAATCAACAAAACCAAAAGTTGGTTCTTTGAGAAAAATCAATAAAATCGATGGACCCTTAGCAAGGTTGACCAAAAAAAAGGGAGAAAGGATACAAATAACTAAAATCAGAAATGAGAGAGGAGACATGACCACTGACCCTGCAGAAATAAAGGAGGTAATGAGAGGATAATATGAGCAACTATTTGCTAATAAACTAGACAATGGAGATGAAGTGGACAACTTCCTAGAAAAACATGAACAACCAACATTGACTCAAGAAGAAATAGATGACTTCAACAAACCAAATCACAAGTAAAAAAATTGAATCAGTCATTAAGAAGCTCCCCCGAAAGAAAAGCTCAGATGACTTCTCATGTGAATTCCACCAAGCATTCAAGAATTAGTACCAATCCTGCTTAAGCTCTCCAAAAAAAATTGAAGAGGAGGGAAAGTTACCTGACTCATTCTATGAAGCCTACATCACCCTAATACCAAAGCCAGACAAGAAAAGAAAATTACAGACCAATCTCTCTAATGAATATAGATTCAAAAATCCTCAACAAAAACTTGCAAATCAAATCCAGCAACACATTTATACACCATGACCAAGTGGGATTTGTTCCAGGTATGCAAGAGTGATTCAACATGAGAAAATCAATTAATGGAATACACCATATCAACAATCAAAGCAGAAAAACCAAACCACGTGATCATCTTGATTGATGCAGAAAAGGCATTTGACAAAATTCAACACCCTTTCTTGATGAAAACACTTCAAAGGATAGGAATAGAAGGGAACTTCCTCAACATGATAAAGGGAATATATGAAAAACCCACAGCTAACATCATCCTCAGCAGGAAAAGACTGAAAGCTTTCCCTCTAAGATCAGGAACAAGACAAGGATGTCCCCTATCACCATTGTTATTCAACATTGTGCTGGAAGTTCTAGCCAAAGCAATTAGACAAGAAAAAGAAATACAAGGCATCCAAATTGGAAAGAAGTAAAACTCTCACTGTTTGCAGATGATATGATACTATATGTTGAAAATCCTGAAAAATCAACTTCAAAGCTACCAGAGCTAATAAGTGAGTACAGCAAAGTGGCAGGTTACAAGATCAACACCCCCAAATCAAGAGTGTTTCTATACACTGGTAATGAACAGTCTGAGGAGGAAATCAAGAAAAAAATTCCATTTACAATATCAGTCCAAAAATCAAATATTTAGGAATAAATTTAAGGATACAAAAACTTAAACACAGAAAAATACAAGAAATTGCTAAAAGAAATCATGGAAGACCTAAATAAATGGAAGGGCCTACTATCTTCATGGATTCGAAGGCTAAATATAGTTAAGATGTCAATTCTACCCAAGTTGATTTGTAGATTCAATGCAACACCAATTAAAGTCCCAAAAACTTACTTTGCAGAACTAGAAAAACCAATAACCAAAATTTTTTGAAAGGGAAGGATGCCCTGGATAGCCAGAAATATCTTGAGAAAGAAAAATGAAGTGGGAGGTCTCATATTACCTGACTTTAATGCATTTATGAAGCTACAGTGATCAGAACAGCATGGTACTGGCATAGAGATAGATGTACTGACCAATGCAATTGAATAGTGTTCATCTGAACAATTGATGGACAATTGATCTTTGATAAGGCAGTCAAGCCAACCCACGTGGGACAGAGCAGCTTCTTCAATAAATGATACTTAGAGAGCTGGATATCCATATGCAGAAGAATGAAAGAGGGTCCATATCTCACACCCTATACAGAAACTAACTCAAAATGGACCAAAGCCTATACATTAGAGCTAAGACCATAAAACTTCTAGAAGACAATGTAGGGAAATATCTAATAAATCTTATAATAGGAGGTGGTTTCCTAGATCTTATACCCAAAGCAACAAGCATTGAAAAACAAAATAGATAAATGGGAATTCCTCAAAATTAAACACTTTTGTGCTTTAAAAAACTTTGTCAAGAAAGTAAAAAGGCAGCCTACACAATGGGAGACAGTATTTGAAAACTGCATATCAGATAAGGGTTTAGTATCCAGAATATATAAAGAGATTCTTCAATTCTTAAAGATTAACAACCCACAACCCAATTAAAAAATGGGCAAGTGACATGAACAGACACTTCACTGAAGAGAAAATACAAATGACTAAAAGGCACATGAAAAGATGTTCAACTTCACTGGCTATTAGGGAAATGCAAATCAAACCTACAGATATTGTGTGGCATCCACTAGAATTGCCATTATCAGAAAAACAGAAAACGACAAGTGCTGGAGAGGATGTGGGGAAAGAGGCACATTTATCCACTGTTGGTGGGAATGTAAAATAGTACAACTGCTCTGGAAGGCAGTTTGGCAGTTCTTCAGGAAGCTAAGAATAGAATCATCATATAATCCAGCAATCCCATTACTAGGTATGTATTCAGAGGACATGAGGGCAAGGACACAAACAGACATTTGCGCATCGATGATTATAGCAACATTATTTACGATTGCCAAGTGATGGAAACAGCCCAAATATCCAACAAAAAATCAACTTCAAAGCTACTAGAGCTAATAAGTGAGTACAGCAAATGTCCGTTTGTGTCCTTGCCCTCATGTCCTCTGAATATATACCTAGTCACACAATCATCTTCAAGAATCTAGGCTACTGGAATGCAGCTCAGCCGTTTCAGGTACCTTCCTCCAGCCTCTCCATACAGCTTTCACAGTGGGACCATGTGATTGTGAAAACCTTGTGTCAAACGCTCCTTTTATTCAGGGTATGGACAGATGAGTGAAAAAATATGGATTAAAAAAATAGGGGAGACAAAAGGTAAAATAAATTGGGTAGATGGAAAAACTAGTGGTCCATAAGTGGGAGGGGTCTGGGGTGTGGTATGTATGAATGTTTTCTTTTTATTTCTTTTTCTGGAGTGATGTGAATGTTCTAACAGCGATCATGGTGACGAGTACACAACTGTGTGATGCTATTGTGAGCCACCGATTGTATACCATGTATGGAATGTATGTGTGCGAAGATG
>PVIY010047527.1:0-17805 GCA_004026745.1 Myrmecophaga tridactyla | reverse complement strand
GTGCCCGCATTGTGCACGAAGGCGGGTGCCCCACGCACTCCCCCACCACTGCTGCGCAGCCTGCAATGACCTCACCAGGCTGTAGAAACGAGCTGGCCTCCCCTTCTGGCCCTCAGCGAGCACGAAGACCCCGTGCCTGGGGCAGGCAGGGGTCCCAGAGAGGGGTCCCCACAGGGCTGGGGGCCGCCCGTGGGTCCCTGGGCATCAGCATGTTTCAGGCTGGACCCCTGCTCTCCCCTTTCCTGTTCCTTGTGGTGGACTCTCCCCCCTTCAATCCCAGGACAGCCTGCCCACCCCCGGGGCCTCCTCTGGCCCACGGCTCCCCAGGGTTGGGGCGCAGTGGGGTCTCCTGGGCCCTCTGCTGGGAAATGCCATCCTCTGGTGCCCACGGCCTCCTCGCTCATCTTGGCCAGGACCACCAACCTGCTGCTGAGTCCTGCCAGCCTGGCGGCCTAAAGCTGCTGCAGGGCCTTCTCTCCAGGCCAGAGGCCAGCAGGGCCCAGCCCCCTCACTGCCGCAGTCGCCCCTCTCTGCCCAGCTGCAGGCTTTTCCGCACCCCACCCAGCACATGGCACTGGACCCTCCTCGCCTAGTGTGGCCTCATCTCAGACATCCTCAAGGCCTCTTTCCAGATGAGGCCACGGACTGCGGCTGGACTTGGGCAGTCTTGGGGACACAGTCCTGCCCGTGGCAGCGCCTCCACGTGCCCAGCACCCTGCCGAGGAGCTCTGCGCCCTGTGCCAGCACACATCACCACCCAGGTCTGCCCAAGTGCCATCAGTGCTGGTGAAGGATTCCTGGGCAGAGCTGGCCAGAACTAGGGAGAGATGGCAGGTCCACCCTGTTGTCTTTCTTCTGGGCAGGAAGACCCTCAGCCCCCACTAGTCTGCATGGACAAAGGAAGTGTCCTGCCCTGCTGGCCACAGATCTGAGAAACCACCCTGCCAATCCCAGAGCTGATCAGGGAGAGAGAAGCCTGAAGAAGTCTCTCAAACCCTTGTCTCCCCAGAAGTGTGTTGCAGGTGACCCCAGGTGCTGCCACCTCATACGGTGTCACAGTTACAGTTCTTCCTGTACTAACGCTGACAATGAGTGCTTCTTTCTGTCTGGGCAGCATGACAGGTCCAGCTCACTTGCAGCCCCTGTGATGGGTCCACCTCACCTGTAGCTCCTGTGACAGGTCCAGCTCACCTGTAGCCACCGTGATAGGTTCACTTCATCAGCAGCCCCCATGACAGGTCCAGCTCACCTGCAGCCCCCATGATAGGTCCACTTCATCTGCAGCCCCTGTAACAGGTCCACCTCTCACCTGCAGCCTCCTGGGGTGGAGTTGTTTCTCTTGTGTTGCCTTCAGGGTCATGGTTTTCATGATTTGATTGAAAGCTCAGTGAGGATAGTGCCCCTCTGCCTTGTCCCCTTATGTCCTCTCAAAGTCAGGCCCCCGGTGCTTCCCGATACCTGTCCCAGCTGCAGCCTGCAGTAGCCCCCGGAAGTCCAGTGGCTTCTGTGTCACGAGGGCTTTGTGAGCACACGCCTCCAGCCAGAGCTCTCAGCCTTTTGCTGGCGTCTCCTTCCCCAGCCCTGTGCAGGTCGCCTAACATTGTCCCCAGCCCTCATCTTCAAGGAAGGTGGGGGGTGAGGAGGTGAGGGAGGGGTGTGAGGTGAGGGGTGTGAGGTGTGAGGGGCATGGCTGGGGGCAGTGAGGGGGTGAGGGGTGCCGTTTTGAAATTGTTTATACCCCCAAAAAGCCCTGTTCTTTAATCCTAAATCAATATTGTTTATGGTGTGACTTCTTGGTTACATTTTTTCCATGGAGCTGTGTCTCTACCCATTCAAGGTGGGGTTGCTTACTGGAGTCTTTTAAGAGGGAACCATTTTGGAAAAATGTTCAGAGTCAACACGTGACCAGAGGTTTGGAGATGAAGGAAGAAAACACACCCAGGGAAGTTGTTTGGAACCAGAATCCAAAGGACCAGCAGACTCCAGCCTTGTACCTTCCTAGCTAACAGAGGTGTTCCTGACCCATGAGCCTTTCTTAATATATCTGTCCCTGGATGCCTTGGTTTGGACATTTTTACAATCTTAGAACTGTAAAAAGATAACTTAATACGTTCCCTTTATAAAAGCAGGTTCATTTCTGGTATATTGCATTCCAGAAGCTTTAGCACACTAAAGATTGAGGGGTGAGGGGAGTTGGGGGGTGAAGGGCCAGGGTGAGGGGGTGAAGGGCTGGCTCGACATCCATTTGTCCTTGGTGGGGGTTGCAGGGCCAGGCCGGGCAGAGCACCCCAGCAGTGGGAAGGCTGCTGTCCAGGCGAGCCTGGTGGAAACCAAGGCACTGTTGAACGTCCATGTGATTGTGCTGTCCTGGGAGGTGTTAGGGCTTCCTGAGCTCTCAGGAATATGCGGCTGTCACTGGCTCGGCCCTGCACCCTCCAGGAGCTGCCTGAAGGCTTTGCTGAGTCTGGTGGGCAGGAAAGAGAAGGCATTGAGCCACCTTGAGCAGGAGTCTGCAGATTGCCTGTCAGGCGAAAGTTCACACCAGGAGCACGGCTGGGGCATCTGCGGGACCCTGGGGAGGGGCTGCCTTGGGGTGTGGTGTGGGGGGCTTGGAGCGGCGTCCCTTACGCTTAGCCATTCCTGGGGCTGGGGTCCCCTGTGAAAAGATCTCCTTGGGAATGCCACTTCTCTCGAGGTGCGGCCCAAAGCACCAGGCTGGGTTCAGTCTCTGCAAAGGGACAGATGTGTAAGTGTGTTTGGTGTGTGGGTTCCGTGGTCCCTTTTGCAACTGCTCATCTTCACCGTTACAGCCCCAGAAGTCCCTGGATGAGCTGGGCTCTTTTCCAATGGAACTTAGTTTGCAAAAGCAGGGGCTGATAAGATTCGGCCTGCAGGAAGGACTCTGAGGAAGTCATGATGGTGAGCGTGCCCTTCGGAAGGGGTAGTGAAGGGTGGCACGCCAATGCAGAGGAAGGGATCCTAAACTGCCACATGGACAAGAAGAACAACTGTTCTGAGAATTGACGTCTAAGCTAAAGTCTGAAAACTGGAGGAGTTAGTTGAGATGGGCGAGTATTGGGAGGTGAAGGGCTGAGACTATTCCGAGGAGAAGGAGGGCCGTGGACAAATGCCTGGCGTGAGAGCACCTAGGGACGGTCTGCGCAGATGAAGGGAATAGGCAGGATCAAGTCTGGGGAGCACTGGGCTAAGACACATGTGGGGTCCAGAACCCACACAGGTTTCTGGACTCCCCAGCCCAAGGCAGCAGTGGCGTGTCCTGGTTTAAGCCCTGGAGTGGCCGTGTGGCCCAGGGCGCAAGACAGAGGGACGTGGCTGGTCCAGCAGCCAGAGAGGACAGTCCACATGGGACAGGGTGGTGGCACCGGCAGGAGAGAAATGGTGAAACTTCGGAACTATTTTGGAGGTCGTCACTGCCTTCTGCTACTTCTTGCTTGGTGGAAAGGAGAAACTTTGAGTGGGGAAGGGGTACAGCCCAGCAGGGCAGCGGGCAGCGGTGGGGGAAGTAGAGGAGCTCGGTGGAAGGGGGGGTGCGAGCACCTGCTCCCTCTCCAGGTACTGAGGCTTCCCCCACGATTCCCGGTCTTGGCTAACTAAGGTTTGTGGCTGTAGGTACTGGAACCCGTGTGGGCGTCGCTGGGTGGATTCTCTACTATCTGATGATACTGAGCCCCTCAGATGAGCTGCCTCCGACGTGGCAGGCCAGACCTCCCCACTGGCTGTTCAGAAATGTCCACCTGACCTGATCTGGCCTCTCAGAAGATGTAGCAGAGGATAGAAGCTTCTTTCTGAACAATCTGCAAAGATGGCTTCAAGAGAGAAAGAGAGTAAGTTGTTATTTCAACATATTTTACAGAGCTTTGAAGGGGATGAGAGGATTGCTAAGCCTGGTCCTGACACATTCCTCGCATTTCCACTGGGCATTCAGCTGAGTTTTACCTTGGTAAGCAAGCAGGGCTCATGAGGGAGAAAAGAAAAACCAGCAATAATCGCTTTGCCTTCGACAAAAATTTCATTATTCAAGGATCACTCTATTTGAAGAAAAACAAAAGGTGCTAACAGAGTGGATGTGTATTCAAAGCAAGTTACAATATGTTCCCTATGGTCTGGGGAATAAAATAAAAGCTGGTCTGTGGGTCACCCAGCAGGATAAAGATCCCATTTGAAGGGCAGGGCAAAGGAAGCGGCTGGTCTGCCTCCCAGTCCAAGCAGGCGCTGTGGGAGTCCTAAACTTCTATGTATGGGTTGTTCAGGAGACGGGCCCTCAGGACCCTGGGTGTGCCTGGGCCAGGACTGCTGAGTGCCCCCAGTGTCCCCACCTCCTGGAGCAGAGGCAGCTGAGGAGGATGTCCCCAGCTCTGGCTCCCTCCCAGCCGTGGGGGCTAAGTCCCCCCCCACGCCACTCCTGCAGGCTCACTGGGCTGCCTGATTTTGCTGTTTCCTTGCTCTGCGTAAGCAACTGCCCTGCCATCCCTTTTCTCTTATAAAACATCCCCGAAGCCGGGTGCACTGTGCAGCGGGGTTGGAAAGGGCACGGGAAATGCTGAGCCCAGAGAACCCTGACATCGTGTGCTGCCCCATTTCACTCACTAGGGAAGTGAAGCTCTCCTGGGCAGGGGAGCCCCTTGACCTGCCTGCGTCCCCTCAGCACCACAGATGTAAAGCGCTGCTGGAAAGCCCAGAGCGTGGCTTGTGGTTTTTATCGGATATCGGTTGGTGTTTCCACAGGAGGCTCCCAGGGTCGCCGCTTCTCTGGGCAGCTTTGTGTTCTGCTCAGGTGCAACTCGGGACAAACTCTGCAGCCTTCCTGACCCCGAGCCCGATACGATTCCAGGCAGATTCCTTGTAATGCCTCGCAGCTGTGGCTGTCATTCTGCCACCGGGAGAAGTGTCAGCGAGACCAAGAATAGCAGCAGTCTGTCATGTCCCTGCTTCTGACGCTCTCATCTAAAATGTTAATTAAGGAGCTGCTGAGCACAGAACAAAAATAAAAGTTAAGAAAAGTGGCAAAGGCAAAAAGTGCAATTGCGGTGGCTCCGAAATGCAGAACGCGCTTTGTGGCCGTGGAGGCAAGCTCCGCTCTGCTCACTTCTGCTGTAAACATGCAACTGGCCAGTGAGTGGCTGCTGAGGACCGGTGAGAGGGCAGTCCAGTAGATGCATGGGTTTCTTTCCTGTTTAAAATCTAGTTCCAAAGTTACCCGCTAAATAGATTCTGTTTTGATGAATCCGTTAGCAACTGAAGCTGCGCTTTTATTTCACACATTTGTTTGAGTTTCCTGTTTTTTGCATTTCATAGTAGAGAGCCCAATTCAGCAATACTTTCATGAGTCAGTACCTTAAGCGAAGCCACAAAATCTTGATTTTTAAAATTGACTTTTAAAATGAAAATGTGATCAGAAGATTTTGAATTGTTCATGAGTCTTGCTGGACAAATAAGCACTTCCAAAATAATGTCAGAATATGAAATCTGAAGGCTATTATTTCTAAGTCTAGTTCAATAAAAAACGCAACCTAAGGGGTTACTGGTGGCTATCTTTTAGAGCTTAGGTAATTATTTCCAGAGTAATGGAGCTCCTAGGGAGTATTTGGAAATTTACGTACTTAGGTGCATGGATTTGCTTATTTAACAATCATCTCACTCCCAGGCTCCCATCTCTGTCTCTAACTGGGAAGGCGATATTGTCAGAAAGAGCAAATCCTGGATGAAATTGGAGTTTGGCTTTTAACCATTGCTAGAAGGATGATATTTCAAGTATTTTAAGAGTGTGTCAGACAGAAGAAATGAAGTAGGCAGGATCAATGGAGTTGGGGAGAAAGAAAATTATACCAGACCAGAGAAATCAGAGATTTGTTGATCAACTGCTATATACAAGGCACTGGGTTAGGTGCTATAAAGAATAAAATAATGAAAGTTAAAAAATGGAATATTTATTCTCTAAGACCTCAACATTGAACTGGAGACCCAAGAATAATGTGATGAAAGAACAGCAAATAATTCAAGAGCATGTGAAGTTGCACCTTGCATTTCAAGCATTATAGAAACCCTGAAGAGAAGCTGCCCAGGAGGGTCTGGGTGGACAGGGATGGAATCTGGAGTCGGCATACTGAAGGATGTGGACAAGAAGAGATGGTGGGCTGCTCCGCTGGGGCCTTTGTCCTTGTGAGGACACAGTCGATTGAGCAGAGCAATGAGGCTGCAAACCTTTGGGGCATTGGGGAATGCTCTGCTCATGTGCTGGGCTCTGCTGGCATCCCCGGGGCTGGGCACCGTGTCGGGGAGCCCATGCAGCCTGCAGAATAAGGGAGGGGTCTGTCAGGGCAGGATGAGAAGAGGCTGGAGCTGCCAATAATCAGAGCAACAGAAGAAAACCATGGCGGGGGCCCCTGTCCGTGGGCCTGTCCACGTCTGGGCAAATTGATTCAAAGCCTGGCCTTCACCACCCCCTCCTTTGTTGCCCCTCTACAAAGTCAAATCCACGTGGGAATTGGTTTTGCATCTAAGCCCGAGCCTGACCCATGGGTGGGTGTCCCCGAGGCCGAGCCCTTGTCCCCACCTCCTGTCCTGCCCCCAGTGCCCTCTGGGCTCTCACTCCAGGAACCCAGACGGCCACTGAGCCCCGGGAGAAGCCAGGAGACACTGCTGTTGTGAACCGTGTGGCACATGGGCCAGCTTTCTTCTTTTTCCTGGCTTTTTGAGTACAGATTTATAAGACACCTCCGTTGTCTTAAACATGTGTTATTCAAACTTTTTCATTCCACACATCTATCAACAAAATATTTTTGTGTCCCCTTCAAACAGGTGAAGGGGATTAGATAATTACATGTTTTTAGATTAATTTAATTAGATTAGATAATCTAATTAAAGTTTCCAACATGCAGTGCTAAATAGGTGTTAGAATAGACGGCTGCCTTTACAAAATGGGATTAGGATTAAAACTTGGCTTTTCTAGGGGACATATATCCTTTCAAACTGGCACATTCCATAAGCAGGTTAAGCAAAAATAATCACTGTTTGTTTAAATGTTTCTAAAACCGGCTGATGATAAACCCAATTTATCGACACAGGATAAAACTGTGCTTGAGAAATACTAATTTTTTTAAGAAATCATCTATTCGAGCCAGTGTTCATCCTTGGCCAAGTGGTTGATTTCCTCTCTGTTGCATCGTTTTTATGATCAAATTGTTTTTAGCCATCTCCTGGAGGAAACGTCCTTCTCCCCAGTTCTGAACAAACAGGTCCCCCCGCTTCTGTCTGGAGACACTGCCGATGAGGGCAGTCGCTGCAGCTCCTGGAGGCTCCTTCCCCCAAGTGGACAGCTCAGGGACCTGCCAGCTTGGTTGGGGCGCACACGGGGCCAGCACTGCAAACCTCTAGACGAAAAGCCTTACATTGTTTTAAGGACTCCACATCCTCGTCCTCACCAATCACTTAATTCTGCCAACAGTCCTGCGAGACAGAGCAGAATTAGTCTGACCACTATAGAGCTGGAAGGAGGCCTCACGATAATTGAACAGTCCATGGAAAAAGCCATTTTTACGGTCTGCAAGGCCATCCAGGCAATGCCATACGTTTTCCTAAACAGATGCCCCTCCTGCATCTGCGCCTTCTCCCTGCACCTGTGCCCACCTCCAACATGCTCTTGGGAAACATGACGTACAGAACGATATGACACAGTTACGTGAATTTATTGGTGTGAATTGAAAATTATCAGTGCACTCAATGAAAGCAAGAAGGGATGCAAAAGTTAGAAATTTGTAGTAAAGGAGGACCATCGCCCTTCTAGCCTCAGCATCGTCCATTTCCTTCCTTTGCTCTGGTCTCCAGTGTTTGGGACCTCCAGACTCAGCGGCAGGGCCTGGCGGGCTCGCAGGTGTCCCTCCCGGGCCGGCCCAACCACTTGCTCGTGAGGTGAGGGGTGCCCTTGTGGGGCATGGGTGTGGGGTGTCTGGGCTTTGTGCTGGCAGCTTCCCCTGGCTCTGGCGACAAACTGGCTGTGTGTGAGCTGACAGCCCACCAGAGGCCAGACCTGGGACATCCAGGCCAGCCAGTGTGCAAGTGGACCCTTCCCCAGTCAAGACCCTAGAGGGTTGCAGCCCCTGCCAGCTCCCTGGGTGCTGCCTGGGAGACGCCCGGAGCCAGAGGCAGCCTGGCAGCTCCGCCTGATTCCCCGCCCACAGGAACGGGGGATACAAATGTTTTTGTTTTATTTTTGGGTGCCTGGTCCAGGACAAATGTTGTGTTAAGCGGCTGAGTTTTGGGGTAATCAGGCAAGCAGCTGCAAGAGGGAGTGGTTTTTCCACCTCCCCTTTTGCAGCCCTGGGTTCTTTGAATTACCCCGAGAGGGCAGGGCTGGAGGGGCAGGAGAACACTCTCTCACAAGGTCAGCTGCCCGAGGGCACACGGCGATGGGCGAGGGTTTCCCGTGTGGTCACCTGCGCAGTGACGAAGCCCGTTGGAGAGTCCCGCTGGGGCTTGGCATGGTCTAAAAGGCAAAAATGCCATTTTTAACAACTTGATGTCGTAGGAAATGTTTGTGGAAATCTTGGAAGGTGACAGATGGGGTGGGAAGAGCCCAGGACCGAAAACTAGATTGACTTTTGGAGCTTTGGTTTTTCTCATAATGGAATGGAACGCTACTACTTAACGCAGGGGGTTGGCGACCCCAGTCCAGGGACCGCTCACTCTTCACCCTTAGCATGGCCCATCACAGGCGGCAAAGTTGAGGTGCAGGGGGTGACAGGACCCAGCACCCTGGTTCCCAGGCTGGTTAGCCTCCTGTTTGAGTCCTGACCCTGATCTCTGCCTTCCCCCGCCCCCCAAAAGGAGCCCCAACCCCCGACTCTGTGGGTCTAACTCCCAAGGAGAGGGAATTATCTCCAGGGAAGAATGTTCTTTGGCACTTCTAGTAAGAACAGTATCTCCAGTGGAGGTGGGAAGGAGCTGAGAAGAAAAGGCTGAGAAGGGAAAATGGGAGAAGGGCGGCGCCTGAGCCGTGCCTTTAGAATGCCTTCTTCTCAAACACCGTCTCTCCTCCACCTTCTGTCTTTGATTTTGACATTGACAGAGAAGCTTTTAAGAGCTTCAGAGCTCAGTTAGATGAAGCTACTAATTTGAAGGAACAAAACCTGATGAATGGCACTTACATGCGCTAATTGCAGCAGCAAATGTCTTTTGCCACTTTTTCTGCCTGAAGCGCCTAACTCCTGTTCGCTCCCCACCCCTTTGTCTTGTTGAGGTCTGTATGTGCGAGGAAGAGTGACAGGAGGAGGAGGGAGGTACGTGTCGGGGAGGGGAAGGGGGAGGCAGGTGGGTGCAGGGGACCGCGTCAGCGTGGGTTGTCCGGAAGCTGAGGATGCACAGACGGTCCCTGCAGCTTCCTGGAGTGGTCTCCAGGAGCCCAGGAGCCTGTACCCCGTGTGCTCCGGGAGAGGGCACCCCCTCCCTCCGCCTGAGGGCACCCCAGCCTCCGCTCTTCCTGCCACACTTGACCTTCGAAGGGAACTCTGTGCGCTTAGTGGCAACCTCGTGCCCTTCCAACACAACAGAAGCCTCAGAGTTGAGTGCACGGCAGAGCTTGTTTCACGGATCTGTGGGGGAATGAGAGAGATTTTGTCAAGCGGTGCAGGCTAAGTGGCTAGCTATGTGAGAAAAGATAAAATTGGGTAAAGAGGTTCCAGACGTTTATGAATAAGCAAGGGCATGACAGACGGACGATTGCGCAAAGGTGCACCTCTCCACCCTGTCACGTCTCCTCCTCCTTTCTTTGGAACATCATGTCGCGGACCCCCTGACACGTTTCCCACTCCTTGGCAGCATTTCAAGTAGAAGGGGACTGACTTGGAGCCACCCATGTTTTCTCCCCAACTTCCTAGCCGTCTCCCACTCCAGGGCTGCCCCGTGGGAGGTGGGGCCTGTGTCCAGTCTTGGCTCTGTCCGCAATGAGCCAGGGGCCTGCAGCTGGCCCTGCCACCAGGGACCCCACTCTCCGAGCAACTTCCCCTCCCACCTGCGGCTGCAGCAGCTCCCAACGAGGCCACACTGCATCTCACACACACACACACACACACACACACACATGCACGCACGCACATATGTACACAGCCAAGGGATGTGCCATCGGGGTGGATGGGGCGCTCTACTGAAAGCGCCAGACACCCTGCCCCGCCCCTCATCTCTGACTCCCCCTGTCCAGCCTCTCTAGTCCTTCCTCACTGCTCAGGCCAGGCTCCCTCTTCCCTCCGAGCTCTTCCTTCTGGTCCTGCCTCCTGAGATGCTCTCCACAGAGCTGTCTCTCCACAGAGCTGTCTCCACAGAGCTGTCCCGTCGCTGCTGTTCAGTGGTTTCAAGGTAAACCCTGGTTTGCTCCCTGTCGTACTTCAGCTTAAATGCCAGCTCCTCAGAGAAGATTTTCTTACCAGCTTCAGCTGAACAGCCACCACCCACTCTCCTCGCAGAGCCCTGCTTAGAAACTGGAAAAGGAGATTAAAAAACATATGGGATATCTTAAAGTTAGACACTCATATAATTGCAACCCAGGAGGAGTGGAAAGAAAGGATGGGTTGGAAGCAATATTTTAAGAGACAGTGGGCAAGAATTGTTTTAAAATGAAGAAAGACACCAAGCCACAGATTTGAGAAGCGTTAAGACAAAGCCTATGCTAGGGGTATTTTAAAGCTCTATTGAAAGATAAAGAGATTTAAACAAATAAAAAGACACGTGTCTGGATAGGAAAACTCAACCTGGTAAAGATGTCAGTTCTCTCCAGGTTAATTTATAAACTTAATGTGTTCTCAAGTTTTATTTTTTTAAACATACTGTAAATTATATTCTAAAGTTAAATTAAAGTTTATTTGAAAGGACAAACAAGATAAATCACAACAACAACAAAAAGCATTAAAAACTAGCAATCTAATTTAATGCTATGAAATGCTGAAACATACATACAGACTATAATTAAAAGAACATGGTCTTAGCATATGAACACACAAACGCAAATAGAACAAAACAGAAAATCCAGAAATAACTCCATTGCTTATGAAAAATTAGCACATGCTAGAGTTGACAGCACCAACGTGGGGAAATAAAGGAGATTTTACCAGGCAGGATAAACGGCTATACGGAAAAGGATAAAATTGAATCCATTCCTCACACCACACACTCAGATCGATTTAGAATGGATCAAGGGTTAAATGTAGCTATAAATTAAACAAGTTCTAGATGGAAACATACATTAATTGCTCTATAACCTGGGGTGAGGAAAACTTTGCACACTTTAATTCAATATACAGGACAAATAAGGAAAGGGATAGATAAATCCGATGTTTTTAAAAGCTTTTGGCATGGTAAAAACAGTATAAGCAAAGTAAAACTCAATGAGACTGGAGGAAAATATTTGCAACTTATATCACAAAGAATTTCAAAAGATTAATAAAATGACTAATGATTCTATAGAAAATTTAGCAAACGTTATAAATAGTTCATATAAAAGGAAATACATTTTATGCATGACTGTTCTGTAAACCTACAACTTCTCTAATAGAAAAAGGAAATGTAAATGACTCTTGAATGTAAATGAGCCTCAGAGGAGAGAGGGGCTCACCTCCGCAGGTGCTAACAGAGGCCCCAGGAGACTGCACTGAGTCTTTGGATGAGCTAGAACCCAGGCTCTGTAAAAAGTTGCTGTGGGAAGACAGGCCCTGTCACATGTCAAAGGTTGGCTTGAAAAGTGATAGAAAATCCAACATGTAGAAACTTTTGCCTAATATATACTGGCAAGAATGCATATGCACAAGGGAATTCATTGCAGCATAACTGTAACAGCAAATGATTGGAAACAAACGTAAATACCCATCAAGAGGGGACTAGTTTAATTAACTAAGGGATCACACCTGGGGGATTATGCAGCTATAAGAAATAAGGAAGAACTCTAGTGTTGCTGTGGAGCGACTGGGGCTATATATTGTTAATGAAAAACAAACCAACAAGGTACAAAATAGTGTGTATAGCGTGGGACCTTCTATTCATAAAGGGTGAGATAAGAATATCTCATGTTTTCTCTAATGAGAAGACAAAGCTGTAGTTGCTTTGAGCTGTTTACCTATAAAGGACAGAGGTAAGCAGAGGACAGGACCAGTGCTTCTCTCAGTCACCTTATTTTATAGGTTTGTACTTGGAACTATGCATAGTTTACATAATTATTAGATACTTTAAACTTAAAACATTAAAAACAATCTCAAAAGCAAAAGTAAAATTAACACATGAATATAACCATGAATAGAGTCATTGGCTTTACCAGAGAGAAAAATTATTTCAAGTGACGTTGGACATTATAATTTGACAGTACCTCTGCGATGGGGATATCCCCTAAAGTTGAATAAAAGCATTACAAGGAAATTTTAAACTATTTTCGGTGATCATATAAAATAGTAACTATATTGGATTTGCTATTATGAAATGATTATATCTAGGAGAGAAGATTTGGCATAAGAGAAATAGGATAGACATGTAAAAGAACAGCACAGAATCAGTCTGAACTGGAAATACATGAATTAATACAAATACTTTCTTTTTTTTTTGGATGCTGTGTGGTGGATGCTTTTTCGGTGTGACTATCCTGTTAATTGCAGCACCATTTGTGAATTTTTGCTTGTTTGGCTTTTTCTTTGTTTGTTTGTTTGTCCTTTACTTATTTATTTTTGTTTGTTGGGGAAGTGCATGGGTCAGGAATTGAACCCAGGGCTCCCGCATGGCAGATGAGAATTCTACCAATGAACTACCCTTCCACCCCCTCATATACATTTTTTAAAAGTAAAGGATGTTTTCTACTATTTTTTTTTTTTGCACGGGCAGGCACCAGGAATCGAACCCGGGTCTCTGGCATGGCAGGTGGGAATTCTGCCACTGCGCCACCATCGCACTGCCTTCTACTGTCTTTTGAAAACACCTAGAAACCATAACCGTGAAGATCGCATTGACTACTAAATATCACTTCCCCTAAAATGAAGCTCCACTTCTCCGAGGAGCAGTGGATTCCAGATCCGAGGCAGATGAAGTACACGATGAAGCTGGAACGTTTTGTTGTACCAGAAAGCAGGAAGTTATTAAAGATTCCTGGGGCCAGTTTAGAAGAATGTAGCTGCCAGCTTACACCTGTCCCAGCCGACGACGCAGACGAGATTATCTAAATGTCGAGAGAAACAGCAGCTGGAGTGGATGGAAAAGAGCCGCCTGCTGCAAAGCACAGGTTGCAATTATACCGAAAAGCACAACTACAGCAATAAAAGGCTAGGGGGACAACTTCTTAACCTGATAAAAGGGAAATGAAGTGAAAGATGTAAACATTTAAATTCTTTCCTACTTATGTTTTACCCTGGTGAGGGTTTTTACTCAAAGAATTCTAGCTGATAAATAAAAAAAGAGCTGGTGTAATTAGAATACCAACATTTTGCGAGTGCTAGTGAAATGATGGCTGTCACAGCAACTGCTGGTGGCAGCTAAAGCACAGGGTGAACTCTGCAGTGGGTGAACCCAGGCTGACCCAGTGGGCTATCACACCGGAGAGCCAGCAACAGAACGTGCCTCCTGGAGGGGCGATGGAGGGCACCAGTCGCTGAAGTGCTTCTCCACAAAACATCCCACCTGCCTCTGAGATGCTGCTTCACAGGAAGGACACAGGAGGGAGGGAGGGTTGGAAGTGTGCATGTATGCAGCTAAGTTCAGAGCAAATAACCCACGAATTACAAGAGGATTGAGAGGGACACTAAAGGAGATATCAGAAATGTACCGATCACACCTATATGGGAAGAACTTTTGGGAGAAGAAACACACGGATGTCAGGTCTCTAAGGCTGCTTGGTTGAGTCTGCAAGCCAGCACTGGGGAGCAAGCTGCTGGGGAGCCAACTGCTAGGGTGCTGGCCGCTGGGGAGCAAGCAGCTAGGGAGCCGGCTTCTGGTGTGCAAGCTGCTGGGGAGCCGACTGCCGGGGAGCAAGCTGCTGGGGTGAAAGTTGCTGGGGTGCATGCTGCAAGAAGAGAGAGCAGGCCAGGCCCAAGAACAAACACCCCTGGCCTTCACACTTGGCAGGAGAAATGTGTGCATCTGCGGGGGCAGGACCCTGTCCAGGGTTCCCGCTCACACTGACAGCAGACGGAGTCACATCCCATTTTAACCCCTCAAACTCTGTGCTTTTACTCAATTCAAATATTCATCTAAGTCATGACTTCAGGAAGCACTTTCACCTACATTACCTCATATGAATATGAACAGTCTCATTACCCTAATTGAGGCATTATTCCTCCTTTACAAATAAGAAAAAACAGGCTCAACGCCATTTGCGACTGTGCCAGAGCTACAGGGAATTCCAGTAGGAGCTGGGCTCAGCCAGGTCTCCTGATGCCAACCCTGGCCTCTTTCCATGGAGAGGGCCTGCCTTGCAGACACCCCTAGTGAACAGTGACACGTCTCACCCTCCTCATCCCCAAATCACCTGATCATCAGGACAACCTAGAAGACACAGCAGAGAAGCACACCTCCTGGGGAAGACCTTTTTTCTCCTTCTCAGAGCATGTATGTTTAGGCAAAGGAGAAGTTTTCTCTCCCCAGTCACCTGAGGCATTCCTATTAAAGTGTCACACTTGTCAGATCCTCTTTGGTCTGTCCCCAGAGCTATGCAGAGGCAAGCAGATGGTGGTAGAGAGTGGAGAGGGGTCCCTGAGCCGGTAGGGACTGCTCAGAGCCACCCAGGCCCAGCTGGCTGACTGTCAGCATCCTTTCTATTTCCCACCTGGCGGAGGATGCCTGATGGAGGGTGGAGATGGCTTTGTGTCCTTCTGATGTGGATGGCACCCCTGCAGCCTCGGAGCCATGGGCAGGTGAGGGGTGCTGCTCTGGGGGAGGGAGGAGTGCCATCCCCAGGTGGGATGCGAGGCTGTGAGCTGCAGCCCTTCAGCTGGGTCCGAGGTCCACAAAAGGAACATGTGGTGGTGAAGTTCATTTGTCATCCTGGCAAGGTTCTGGGTCCAGTGTCTGGTCAGACAAGCCCTGGCCTGATTGTCCCTGTGAGAATGTTTTGTGGATGTATGTCATCAGTGATTTGACTGCATTTACAGCTGATTGCATCTACAATCAACTGGGGAGAGTATCTTCAGCAACGAGAGAGTCTCATCCAATCAGCTGACAGCCTGAAAAGCTGATGGCTTCAGCAATCAGAAGGGAGGATTCCATCTCTACATCAGCCAGCCAGGCTCTCCTGGGGAATTCGTTGGGACCTTCCTTGGAGCTTCCAGCTTGCGACCTGCCCTACGGAATTTGGACCTGTCCATCCCCAAGGTCATGTGATCCAAGTCCTATAACAAATCCCCTCATAGTCACATATGTGTGCACAAATACATACACACCTGTAGGCTTTGCTTCCCTGGGAAACCCTAAAGCAGAACCCAAGTAAAAATTACTTGTTGCTTGTCCTAAAATGATAAGGAGGAAACTGGGAACAGGTTTACTAAACATGCATGAAGCTTTGCTTCAGAGAAGATGGCCTGTGCCATGGAGAATCCAATTTTTGTGACATTGGAGTTGCAAACCCATCTCCGCTGGGTTGTTGGCCATCAGAGTGGACTGACGTGCATAGCTGTCCTACATTAGGCCATTCCCTTTTCACCCCCAGCTACTAGATGGGTTAGAATAGGCAGTGGAACTCTGCTATCTAATCTCTCTAATATACATTCAGGGAGGAAATCACAGGAAAAGGTCAAGCGGCACTCTGAATTCAGCCAGGACGAGGCTTCTCATCTCCGTCTGTTTTCCCGACCACGTGGCTTCTCCAAGATCACAGAAGATGTTAAGGAGAGGATAGGGATTTTGTTTCTGTCACTTATGACCACCGGTTCATAGGTTGATCCATGAGACCAGCCGTAAAAATCAAAACCAAGGAAACTCAGTGATTAAGTGTTAGCTGATGCACAATGATAGCAGCAATGATTCCTGCCTGGCCCATTTCCTGCCGAAGGATCCAGAACAACAGCCTGCAGTCCGCGGCCTCCCTCTCTGTCCTGTATGTCTTGCTGGTCCTTGCTTTCCTGTCTTCGCTGCGTTCATGAGCCTGGATACAGAGTCATCCAGTGGTTCCCTTGTTAAAATGGACTTGGCTGGAGACGCTTTAGGGACTGCTTCAAATTGCATAATAAATACTCTGGAAAAGACCTGCCCAGTGATGTTAAGCCCTCATCTGCCTCTTGGCTGGCCCAAGTGAGAGTCCACCCACCTTGAATTGTTGGCTTCATCGCTAAAGGTCGCCGGGGTCAGCCGGGCTGAGTCTACACCGCACTCCTACTGGCAGTTTCAGGGTTACACTCACAGGGCTGGTTCACGCGGGCAGCACCCTTTGCAAGATTTGCCGCAAAGGGGTTAGCTTCTTCAAGAAACTGTCTTAAGCTAAGTAAAGGGTAAAAGATGTTCTTAAAATTTCTCCAAAAATTTATCAGTGCTGTTAAAACTTTTTAGACACTAAGCCACAGACAAGCACACTTACCAAGCACATTTTGGCAAGAAAGCTATATCCACTGTTGGTGCTGTACCTTAAATATCCTGAGTCTTTGGCTCTGGAATACTTACTCTCCTATCTCGTCGAAAGTGCCCACTCGCACAGTCGAAGAAGACTTGCCAATTTAGAAGAAATTGATTGATGTTATAACGTCCCTACAGGAGATGGCAGAGGTGAGCCCGAGAGGTGTTGGCTCCTCATTGGGGTGCAAACAGGCAGGCCACTTTCAGGCACTCCAGGCACGGGGCGTTCCCAGTGACAAGCACCTCCTGCCATGGGAAAGCTTAGGTCAGGAAGCTGGTAACGGGAATGGGCCACTGCGCCTGGCTGTGCATCTCTTTCTGAGCACAAAGCCAGGTGCCTGGTGACTTTGTGTGCATGAATTAATGAACTAATTAATTAGCTACCTGTATGATTTCAAACCAGATGTCCAAATGAAGCACACGTACCATAGAAAAGATAATATAGCAAACAACCATGCAAATGAACTCCCTGAATTGAAAACATATCTGCATTCTACAATATTTGTCTCACATCTTTCTTTATGAAATGAAACTTTGCAAAGTTGGAGTTCTTTTCATTCTCTTTCTCCATCTCGAACCTCCTCTCTCTTCCCCAGGGGCAACGCCAACTACTCATTTTCTGAGTATAGGAAGTGGTTGTCCTTAGAGAACGCCAAAGCAAAAATGTGATCCAATTACCTGACGTTGACTATTGTTATAATACTTGGAGCACTTGTTAGGAAATGAGGCAGCCAGAGAGTAAGCACGGAGACATGTGCAAGCTCAGACAATGGGGGTGACATATAGTCACCCTACAGATGGAAAATAAAGCCCATCAATACTTTAAAAATGTGCCTGTGTGAAGTCCCTTTGGGGGAATGGTGAGAGAGGGGGAAATTCAACTTCCCCAAGTTGAATTCTTTTTTTTTTTTTTTTAAATTTGCATATGGGCAGGAGGCACCAGGGATCGAACTCCAGACCGGCAGGTCGGAGCTCTGCCTGCTGAGCCACGGCAGCCGCCCCCAAGTTGAATTCTTGATATTCTCACAAGCAGTGGGGACAACCAAAACAATAGGCTGAGCCCCCAGTCTTGGGGTTTATTCATATGAAACTTAACCCCACAAAGGATAGACTAAGCCTACTTAAAATTAGACCTAAGAGTCACCCCCAAGAGAGCCTCTTTTGTTGCTCAGATGTGGCCTCTCTCTCTAGCCAACACAACAAGCAAACTCACCACCCTCCCCC
>PVIY010047526.1:0-17799 GCA_004026745.1 Myrmecophaga tridactyla | reverse complement strand
TCGCCATATGCCACCCGGTTACAGCCTGACTTCAGTCGCCATATGCCACCCAGTTAGAGTCTGACTTCAATCGTCATATGTCACCCGGTTACAGTCTGACTTCAATTGCTGTGTGCCACCCAGTTACAGTCTGACTTCAGTCGCCATATGCCATTCAGTTACAGTCTGACCAATCGCCATATGCCACCCAGTTACAGCCTGACTTCAATCGCCATATGCCATTCAGTTACAGTCTGACTTCAGTCGCCATATGCCATTCAGTTACAGTCTGACCAATCGCCATGTGCCACCTGGTTGCAGCCTGACTTCAATCGCCGTGTGCCACAGTAACCCACTCCAGAGCACACTCTGCCAGTGCCCCAGACTTGGAACAAGTGGCTTGGCGCCTTCATTAAGTGATTAGAAAGCACGTGTCCCGCTTAAATTCAGTTATCTTACATCTTTGCGCAAAAATAAAAGACATCATCTTTACTGATTTACACAGTGGCATTTGGACAAACCCACAATGAAAGCACTAGCGCTACTGTCCTTCCCCTATACTAGGACACGTGCTGTTTGCTGGTGGTTAAGCTGAAGGGCCTGCCCCGTTGTCCGGAAGCAAACCTCAGCACCTGGCGACACTTCCCTTTCATGAAAGTCCCCACGTGTCTACGGCCTGGAGATGAGAGCGCAGTCTTGAAACGTAGAGATGGAATGAGAGGGCGGGCGGGTGCAGGAGAGGGGCTGACGCTGGCGCTGTGCCACTGGGCACTGTCTGTGCCGTGGCGGGGCTCGCAGTGCTCGGGGCGGCTGGGAGCAGCCTCTGGCCACTTCCCTGGCAGGGCAGCGGCGGCCACTCCCTCCACCCCCGCGCCCGAGCTGGCCGGCGCAGGTGACCAGGGTTCTGGGCGCGTCGCTGCGCTTGCTGACCGAGGCTCCCCAGAGCCGGTCAAAGGGTGGTTTTCCCAGGTGACAAACCGTGCGACTGCCACAGGCATTTCTCTGCCTCGGCTCCAGGTTCTAACAGCCATCGCCAAACGAAGGCCACGGAAGACTTCTGTGTTTCTTTTTTTAAATTAACCTTTCCCCCTTCAGGAATGGAAATCTAAAAAGTTTACATGTAAATGTCTTCTTAGAAAGGACACTGTGCCTGAAAAATGGAAGAATAATTCATCACACTCCCACTCTGAGACCCCATTAAGAAGATATTTAAACTGCTCAATGCTATATATATATGCAATATATGTATATATGATATATGTATGAGACACACTGTATATGTGTACTTAGATATATATACACATTGTCATATGTGTGTATTTAGTGGAGGTTTACTTTAGGAAAATATTTCCAAGTTTCCAAACATTTTTCCATATTCATACATGTATTTATTTAGTGGAGGTTTACATTAGGAGCGTTTTATCAAGTGAAACAGTTGGCTAGTACACATACATATACACACGCCCCATTACCAAACTGAGGTGACCATATAAAAGGCACACGAGTTTGCAAGTATGAACAATACAGGCCTAATATAAAGCACATGCCAATCTAGGCAAGGCTTAGAAACATTCAAAGGCAGATGTTTTTCCTTTTACATTTAGAGAAACACCCTACTTTTTTTTCAACTTGCACTGAGTGTGTGTTTTGGCGGAGCTGTGCGAGGAGACTTTTAAACCCTGAATTTACCTCCATGTAATAAGAAGAGGCGCATGGAAACAAATGTGTTAAATTCACCTTTCAAAACAATTTTTAATAATGATATTCATGTGCCAAATATTATGAGAAAAATGAAATAAACTTATCTTTTAGACCTTATTTATTTTACGTAAGTAAAGATACATTTTACTGGCTCTGCTCATAGAATTTCTCAAGATTATTAAACTTGGAAACTATCTGTGTATCTCCAGTTTTTTTCCTATCCCTGAATAGATAAAGTCCAATGGAATTCTTTTGGCTATATATTTGCTTATTGGTTATTGATAGAAATAAAACATAAAATAATAGATTCATAAGGCAGGATAAACTTCTCCTAGAACTAAAAGGGACTGTGGCTGCTTTGAAATTTGCATTGGAGTACTGAGGAATTTCAACTTTGACTTGGAGTATTTTTAAAAAATTAGGATGAAAAAGATAATTGAAAGATCCTCAATTTGCAAGGCAGCAAGTGAAGTGTCTGATAATAAAAAAAAAACTTGAACTCAAACATGTGGGGACCAAATCATGCTACTAAAATCTGTCTGTTTGTAAAGTACAGATGCAGGGAGAACTCAGCAGGCCAAGCTCACGGCTAGGAGGAGGGCTGCAGATCGTGGCTCCAGCTGCTTCTCAGTGCTGCCTCCCCAACTCAGACAGATGTCTCCTGAAAGTTTCAAAGGAACAGCCTCATTGCCTGTACACATCTCTGCTGAGCCTGGCTGACCCCGGCTATTCAAAGAGACTTCGTTTGTATCCATGGAAAACACAGGAATAAATGACCTAGAGTCTGTAACAATTTATAGATTTCTTTAGGCTTGGCACTTTGCTAAAACTGCTAAGACTAAGGCTAGGAAAAAATAATGAGATTAGTGCTCATGCCACTGTGGGAAGAAACATACTAAGAAACATTACACTTATTAAACAGAACACATTTATATTTTCATGGGTCCAGGGATCAGTATAATTTCCAAAACATGAATTGTTAGACTTGGTAAGTATGGGTAAGTGTCTCCCTACGAAGACTCACAGACCTATCTATATTCCTGTTGTTTGATCTTTTTTCTTCCCCCCAAAATGCATGCAAGCTGGAACGGTTTTATTCTTCATAACAAGGTCTAAATCTTGAAAAGAGTGTGACTCGAAGTATCTCTAAAAATATATTACTTTTTAGTAATTGATACTCTAGCACTTCCAGAAAAAATTCTCTGTGTTGGATGGTGGCCAAGGACATGATCTAAACGCTAAAAGCCATATCCTTTCTCTCACGTTATCTCTGATCTAGTTCACCCTTTTATCCTCAAAACACTCCCTTCATGTCCAGAATTTGGTCACAGGACAGATCAATAATGCTGTGGGTGTTTTAGGAAGAAGAAAACAAAAATACCACACCACAGAAAACATACTAATTCTGCCACAGACACCGACACCAACAGGCTAAATTGGGATGACAGAATTTTCTCAGTTTTAAAATTTCATGGAGCATTAAGAAAATACAAAAAGGAGCCTGTATTTTGATTATGATAGTTTTTCCTTTCAATTCAAAACAGATTCTTTTGCAGGAGATTCTTTTCCCCTCCATGAAGTGGGGTAACGGTGACAGGATAAAATATATTATGCAATAACAAAATAGATGTGCCTTAAAACAACAGAAGCTGGGAATGTTCTTCTCAGAGCACAAATCTGGCCATGTGCTTCCCTGAGAGAAGCCCCTTTGGCTTTCTCTTGCTCCCCAGATGAAGTTCTGAGCTGCCCCGAGCCCTAGCCCCTGTCCCCTGTCCCATGTCTCGGTCTCATGCTGCCCCATCTCTGGAGTGCACCCTGTTTCCGTCAAGCTGGACGTGCTTTAATTGAATAAATGCACCACGCTGTTTCTCACACGTATTTCCTTGGCCCGGAATATGGCTCTCACTTATCCATGAGCCTCCTCAGGTCTCAGCCGGGGTGTGGTAGTTCTGCTTCCTTTGTATTCCCACCACAGGCGAGCGTTCCTTTTGTAGCGCTCCTCAGGACAGCCACGGCAGGAACCCAGCGGACAGGAACGGTCTCGAGGAGCTCTGCTGCAGCCCAGCTTAGCACACATCTAGCGGGCGTGGAGCAAAGACTCAACAAATATTTGCTAAACAGTGTGTGTTTTAGCAGGAATAAAGACATTACGCTGGTGTCATTGGTCTGAAAAAAAGGCAGACTGAAGTTTTCTCAGGCTAATATAATATCTGCTTTAGGAAAATATGTGCTCATTATGGGAGCAAAGGTGATGCGGGCAGGTCTGCTTTCGGAGCAATCTAGGGGCCTGTGACTTAATGTCCATCTGCAGAGTTTTCTCTAAAATGATGAAGATACAGAACTAAAGTTAATAATTGCTTCTCTTCCCTTGGGATCCCGGAGAGATAAATTTTGTAAATGCTGTATAGATCGCTTTCTAGGTTACTGTTTTCATTTATTCCCATTAGGTTCAGTTCCCAAACTTTGAACTCCTCCACAGATTTCTGTCATGAGTCTCAGTTGGGAATTTTAATTGGCATTTTATATTCCCTCCTTGGCCATATACAGATCATATCTTGCTGAGTCTATTCTTGATTTTAGATTATTTCATCTTTCTTAATGAGCTCTTGAGCAGCAGCGTATTTCATTTATGTTTCTATCTTTGCCTAACACACATTTATGCCATAGCACTCCTCGGATGCTTGTAAACCAGACAATTAAATAAGCGGATGAATAATAAGCAGAGTTATATTTGTATAGAAAGCATTAGTGTATGGAAACTAAATGCTAAAACACAGAGGACTGGGTGGGAATAGGCTACCTCACTCGGGAGCTGCTGATGCTGGAATCAACATGGCCTGATCTGACCTTCCTTAGTAGGAAGCACAGGCTTCATTAACATTTGAGCAGGAGACGTGCATGTGCTGAGTGGGGCGTCTCGGTAAATGTGGAGTGCATTCTCTGAGTCACATCTGAGGGGTGTGAACCACGATGACATCACAGTATAGGACAGCTGGACTCGGAATGGACACCCATCGCGGGAAGCTGAGGCCCGCTGTCCTTCACAGCAGGTCTGGAACACGGACTGGAAGTCAGCGCTGAGGGGAAGTCCTCCAGCGAGAGCTCATTTCTGGAGCTAATTACTTCGTAATTCGGAGCACACCAGGCAAAACTCTTGTGATGCTTACATGTATAAATAAGGAAGACACAACCACCTCGCATGTACTTTGAGGCGAATAACTTTGCTAAGACTTCTTACCTCAAAATGCACATTCATTTAAAGAGACAGTGAAGTTATTAACATAAGAAAAAAATAAAATGACAAATTGGTATTATATGTTATATTTTGGGCATTTCTCAACGTGGTCAATTGTATTGAGATTTCGGCTTTAATTCTTGAGATGGAATGGTATAATGGAAAGATATCTGACTGTTCTCAGGATGCCTCTGATTAGGATCCTCAAAAGATGTGATTATGTGTCCTCAAATGATGGAGAACCTCAAGGCTCTGTTACTCTCATTTCCTAGCAGAACAGGTTCACTCTACAAATGACCTTCTACCTGCCATTTCCCGGTCCTAGTCTGTAGCGTCAACCTTCCCACTAGTTCCAGGTTCTTGTGTACAGCTGTCCTGACATCTCTAGTTGGATATCTGTTGGTATCTCATGTCTAAAACGCAAATCTTGATTCCAACTCTTTTATTATTCACCTACTTCTGAAACCTGTTCATCCACAAATTGTTCTTTTTTCACTTAATGGGTCCACTATTCACTCAATTGCTCAAGTCCCAAATTGCCTTTTACTCTTCTAACTGCCAATTCCCACAACCAGTCTGCCAGCTCTACCTCCAAGAATATATTGTTTATCTAACTTCTTTACACAACCTCCCTGGCTATGACAAATCACTCCCATTTTCCTGATAGACTAACTCTGCCCTCTCTCCTTTCACAGATTCTCCTAGGGTCCAATCATCACACAGAGTATGGAGCCACAGGCATCTTCTGAAAACAAAACTCTGGTCACTTTTTTCCCTTAGTGGCTTCCCCTTGCAGCTAGAGTAAGAGCCAAACTCCTTTCCGTGGCTTGCAGCTCCAGTGAGATTTGGTCCTCTCGCAGCCCTCCATGCTCAGCTACGCCAGCCTTCTTTCTGTAGTTCAAGCAAAGCCGAGCTCATCCTCGTGTCAGGGCCTTGTGCTCCTCGTGTCCTCTGCGCTGACAGCTGCTGTCTCCTGGCCCCGCCACATCTACCTTCCTCCTAAGCCCTGCTCGCTCCCCAGCTTGCATATTTATTTTTCATCAAACACTTAACACCATTTCAAATCATTTTACTTATTTGTTGATTTATTTGCTGCCTTTTCTCCCTCACCAGAATATAAAGTCCTAAAGGGCAGGAACCTAATCTGTCTCGTTTATGACTATACCATCCTATCTTGTTTATGTCCAGTGCCTGGACACCAACTCATCCCCTCAGCCTCCTTCAGTGATGAATGAATGAATGAATGAATGAATGAATGACTCTCGGGTGCTTCCCATCTCCTCTGTGCCTCTCTTTCCTACTCTAAATATTGTGAAGTATATATGTAAATCTACTATAGTGCCAAAAACATAAAAGATGGTGAGCAGACATTTGGTGAATATAGAAAGGATGTTCCACCTTCAACTCTTAGCACATCCAAGAGTTAATTTGGTAGAGTATTTTTATTTTATTATCTATGTGACACTTGAGTCAATGTTTTACGTTTTCTGAGTTTCAGTTTCTTCATCTATAAAATAAGGATAACCCCATTATTATGAGGATAAACATCTAGGGAATGTCTGTAAAAAGTGCTCTGTAAAGTGTGAAGTGCTAAGTAAATACATATAATTTAAATATTATTATTATGTGGAAATGGCTTTTATTGGTGGAGGGAGAATGTGGTGGTAACTCTCACTTCTCCCACTGACAGCTCCCTCAGTTGCTAAGTGTGTATATGCTGAGATCTCCCAACTGGCCTGACTTCAGGTGGACGAGGGCACCCTCAGGTCAGTGGGTGGCCTACTACAACGTGGGTAAACGTAAGCTTTGGAAGTTCCCTTTTAGGAGTTACAAAATCTGTAAGAAAAGTTAGAATAGTCTGTGAGTTTTACCCCATTGCAGCTGTGGGTTTTAAGCATGAATGAATTTTTCTATAAGTTCAGAAAGAAGCTTATGAATGAGTTTTTGAACTGCTTTTTCTAACTTAAAAAAGATTTTTGAAAATGAGCCTTTTGCTTGTTAGCTGTGATCAGATGGTCTGCTTCCTGGTCAGAGGACACCCCGGGCAACGTTAGGAAAGGGTCAGACTGGGGGTGACTTGGCCTCCAGGGGCTCATCCGGGAGGCCAAGGGGTCACGGGCCCTGCCGGGCCGCGTCCATGGTGGCCAGCGTGTCTCGTCCTCAGCTCCCTGCCTCCTCCGAGCGGCACTGCGGTGGGCAGCCTTACCTTTCCCCTGACAGTGCCGCCTCCGCCCCTGCCGGTAACTGTGCCTTCCAGAGCAAGTGGTGTCAGCCAATAGCCTGGTTGTGCTAGAACATGGTGTGTGCACACGCGCGTGTGTGGGTGTGTGCCCGCGTGTGTGTGTATGTGTGCATGCATTTGAAAGCAGAATAAAATATCTGTCCCCTTCCAGAATGGTTTTTCAAATGGCAAGTCACCTTTCTCAAGGGTTAAGGTTCACTGGGAATGAGGACTGGGTCTGCCTTCCTCAATCAAACCTGGCATGTTTGGGGCTAAACTCAGCACCTGACACTTATTTGTTGCTCAAAAAGTGACTGATGACTGCGCGTCTGGATGGCTCAGGGAGCTGCTTCTCTGGTCCCCAGGTTGCGTGACCACAGGAGCAGGCCCTTCGGAGACAAAAGTGCCAGGGGGCCCTTAAATCATCTAAATATCATTTCATTCATTTTGATAGACAGGGATAATTTATTTCCTGATAATTTCACTCTTGGTCTTCCAGGTTAAGTAAAACCTTTTCAATAAAGGAGGGAAAAATAGAAAAGAAATCTGTATGGTTCAAATGATGTGTGAACCTGACACTAGAAATTGCCGAGTAGTCTCAGGTTGCCCTGTCAACACTGTGCATGGTTTTCACGCTTTCTAGCATCCGCCTCCCTCCCAGCGCAGTTACTGGAGAGAAGGACTTGGTTTCTACAGGATCGTGTAAGGGGGTGGGTGTCACCACGCAAAACAAGTGAATACCCTTATAAGATGAGGGTTTTTTTTTAGAGGCCATGTACTTAATTTAGGAACACCAAACTGTTTTGTTTCAAAACAAGCTACATGTCCAATTACGCGTCTTCAGAAAGGACATTCCACAACCAGTTTCTGCTCGTGTCTGCCACGAAGTTCCTCCATCCACGGTCACATCCCACTCCACCCTACAGAGCACCAAATCGTGAAGGTGACTGTGCCATAGTATCTACGAAATATAGGTTGTGATATGTAAAAGATGGCATTTAAATTTCATGTGGACTCAAGCATTTTTAATAAGTGCCAGGTCAAATGCACTGGTTTATACGTTATTTTTTTATGAGCCTCAATAGTCCTGCACAAGGGGCTCATATTATCTGTGCAATAAAGTTCCTTTGTTAGAAACATGCATGTTTGAACTTATCTGAAAATGTCCCAGCTATGTTTGAAGTGTGCTGTAGTTCTATTTTCTAGTGATCGAAATCCAGCATCAAGGAGGGGCCGTGGTTTACCCAGTCCTGTCACAACGAGTTTTTGTGCCATTTATCAGAGTGTTGGGTCAGTACTTTCCATGTTCTGTACTTACTCTGTACTTTTAATGACCCCTTTCCTCAGCAAAGCTCTAGAAACTTCTCCACTGTCTTGTGGTCTTGCTAGGGCATTGGATGGCTAGCTCGTTAACCTAATGTTTGGAGGCTAACAACTCAGTGTGCAATGACTAAAGGACCTTCAGGCGGGTATTTTAGAAGCAAATATAAAGTGTTGTGAATAGCCTGTTGCAACTGGACATCCACTTTACTGCGTTCCTCTGGAAAAATAATTCTGTATTTCCTGTCAATATCATTAGTGAGGTAAAAAGGGAAGTTTCTAGCATCGTGTCTAAACTGTTAGGAGTTATTTTAGGGCGAGCTGACAGTGACGTCAAATCACATGGATAGTCCATCCTTTCCAACCTAGGCCTGTCATGACCTCTTAGCCAATTCCAAATGCCGTGCGGAAAATTACATAATAACATGAACCTTGTTATTTTATGAACACAGAAAGAAGACACCTAAGTTATGTTTTACAATAAATAGCAGATCATTATTGCTTTCTTTGGTATTTCCTTTGTAATACTGATTGTGATGAACTCCTGGCACTACGACAAAAAACGTATTCCAAAGAAATTCCATTTTCATTTATGCAATAGGATGCTAAACGGGGCTTTTCCTGCCTCAGCTTCAACTGAAGCACCAGCATGGTGGATATCAGATACCAAGTGTGTAGGAGACAAATCTACACATGTGGCTTTTCAAATAAAATAATTAAGAACCAGTTCCAAGGTGCTGGAACCACTCCCGTAATCAAGGATATAAAAAGGTGGCAGAGTTTAGAGGGGAGGAAGGACTGGTGAGGAGATCCACCTGGAAGGAGCTCTGCCAGGCAGGCCCCACGTTGTGAAAGGGTAAGTGAGGCGTGTACCGCCAGCCACAGGGCTAGCAGAGGGGCTAAGCCACCTCTGGAGCTCTGACGCACATTCCTCGCACTTGGGACGCACAGAGAAACGGTGCCTGACCTGTACCTGAGAAAGCCGAGGTGTACCGCGGATTGGGGTCGATTCTGTCTTGGAAAATTCTGCATGTAAAAAGGTCAGAGTCCCAGTGTGGGGAGGATCCAGGGAAATCCTGATCTAGGGACAGGTCTGCAGGCTCAGTTTGTGGGGCCAGGGATGCAGGGACATCTAAGTCACAGGGGACATCGGCACAGGGCTGCAGGGGGTGCGGACGGAGAGGTGCAATGGGGGCTCTTTGCAGGAAGGGGCTGGAGGTGCACAACTGACTTATAGCGGATGAGGCACAAATCAAGAGTGATTATCGGGAATGGGCATTCGTCTGCCAGGTCATGGAAACTGAGGACAGAGCGTTCTGAAGATCATCTCAGCAGGCCTTGCAGAAGCATCCAATGGGGAAAGGAGCTGGCTTTAGCCATCACCAGGTCCAGAGAGAGCAAAGCTGCCCAGCCAGGAGAGGACTCTCCTCCCTCTCCACTTCCACGCCGGCAGGAAGGCAAGTCGGCAGGAGGGGAGAGATAGGCATGGAGAGATTAAAGAGAAGGAGTGAGTCCTTTTCCCTTTGCTAGCTTAAAGGCTCAAAGGGTCCTGACTGGGCAAGGGAGAAGATTTCACACTGGATGAGCCCAGATTTCACATGGGATCAGGACTTTCCATTACCGAATGAGAATGTTTGTAACTAAAAGCGAAGGTAGAGCATCTTGCTGGAGACTGAATAGTGTCTTTGGAATTTTCACCTGAGGTAGAGGGAAGATTGTTTTGGTACAATGGAACAAATTTAAAGGGACAGCAGAAGAGAAGAATAAATTGTGATTTGTTTACTTCCTGAGTTGTATTGGTTCAACATATTGATTATGCTTAGCGTGAATTAATGGATATGATTCAATGGTTATGGTTTCAGTTAGCACTCACACAAAGAAACTAAAAAAATAGAATGATGGTGATTAACCACATATCAGATAAGGGTTTAGTATCCAGAATATATAAAGAGATTCTACAACTTAACAACAAAAAGACAAACAACTTTATTAGAAAATGAACAAAAGACATGAACAGACACTTCTCAGAAGAGGAAATACAAATGGCTAAAAGGCACATGAAAAGATGCTCAACTTCCCTGGCTATTAGGGGAATGCAAATCAAAGCCACAATGAGATATCATTTCACACCCATTAGAATGGCTGTTATCAAAGAAACCCAGAAAACGACAAGTGCTGGAGAGGATGTGGAGAAAGAAGCACACTTATCCGCTGCTGGTGGGAATGTCAAATGGTACAACCACAGTTTGGCGGTTCCTCAGGAAGCTAAGTATAGATTTGCCATATGATCCTGCAATACCATTGCTAGGTATCTATTCAGAGGAACTGAAGGCAAGGGTACAAGTGGGCATTTGTACACCAATGCTTATAGCACAATTATTTATGATTGCCAAGAGATAGAAACAGCCCGAATGTCCGTCAATGGATGAGAGGCTAAACAAGCTGTGGAATATACATAGGATAGAATATTATTCAGCTGTAAGACAGAATAAAGCCATGAAGCATGTAACAACGTGGATGAAACTTTAGGACATTATGCTGAGTCAAATTAGCCAGAAACAAAAGGACAAATACTGTATGGTCTCACTAATATGAACTAACATTAATGAAGAAACTTTGAGAATTAAAGTTGAGAACACAGGTTATCAGGAGATAGAAAGAGGGTAGAGATTGGGCATTTGGTGCTGAAAGAATACAGACTGTGCAACAGGACTGATTGTAAAAACTGAGAAATGGATGGCACAATACTATCTGATGGTAGCACAATAATGTAAGTGCCCTGAATGAAGCTGAGTGTGAGCATAGTGAAAGGAGGAGGGCAGGTGGCACGCATGACATCAGAAGAAAAGATAGAGGATAAAGACTGAGACAGTATAACTTAGCGATGCCTAGAGTGGACAATGATGGTGATTATGTGTACAAATATTAGGATGTTTTGCATGAGGGAGAACAAATTAATGTCAGCATTGCAAGGTGTTGAAAATGGATGGTACACACAAAAAATGCAATCAATGTAAACTAGGGTCTATAGTTAATAGCAACATTGTAATATGCTTCCACTGAATGTAACAAAGGCAATCTGCCAAAACTAAATGTCATTAAGCCGAATATATGGGTGAGGGGTGTGGGATTCTCACGGAAGAAATGGAAATGTCCTCATATAGACTGTGGTGGTGAAGGCATGGCTATGGGATTATACCAGGAACCACTGACTTTTTACTTAGGTTGTATGATGTGTGAATAAAACTGTTTAGAAATGAACAGAGAGAAACAAGTGCTAGAGGAAATGCAGAGAAAGAGATGTGCCTATTCACTGTTGGTGGGGAAGTGAGAGGCGCAGCCCCTTGGAGGGCAGGGTGGTGGCTCCACAGGAGGCTGGGGTGGGGTTGCCACAGGGTCCCGAAACCCCGTTGCTCAGTATATACCTGGAGGAGCTGAGTGTGGGGACACGAATGCACACTTGCACACAGGTGTTCATGGTGGCATTGTTCAAGATGTGCAATGGATGGAGGTGACCTAAGGGCACAACGATTGTGGAATGGACGGGGGCTGTGGTGAACACAGACCGTGGACCTCTGAGCAGCTGCAAGAAGGAATGGAGTGGAGGCATGCACCTGGGTGAATGAACCTGGAGGACAGTATGTTGAATGAAATGTAAGAAAAGAAAGACAAATACATATTTATGCCTCACTCCTATGGACTAACTATAATGTGCGGGCTCTGAGAATTGAATTCGAGAGCACAGATCATCAGGGGAAGGCTTATTATAAAGAGTCCTAAGCTGTAAGCTCTTACAGCAGTCACATCTATTCAGGAGTTCTAACTTATTTCTAAATTCTGAGATGCTGAGCCCTTTGTGTGTAACCTGGTCGTTCCCTGGAACTGCGGAGATCTGTGTGACAGCTGAGACTGAGAGGTGGGGCTCTGCAGCCATGAAAGTCAGCACCACCCCATAGAGCAACTGTCAGAACCACCGAGAAAGTGGTCAGACTTCCCTTAGAGGTGTGGAAGAAGCTGATCTGAGTAGGGCTAAGGGGAAACAGACTAAAGGGTGAAGGATAATACTATTTTTAAAACATTTTTTATTGTAAAATATAACATATATATATAAAACAAAGAAAGAAAAGATATTGAATGCATTTAAAACTTTAACTTCTGTGTGAGACCAAAGGAAGGGATGTTTATTTCAAGCAAAATTCATATTTTCTGTAGCACATTATCTCATCTTACATGTATGGTCAGCTTACATGGAACCTTGACTAAGGAGTGAGATCTTATTGGTTTGTATAGGGTGGTGTGATACTCTGATATATCCCAGAGTAATCTGGGCAGAAGATTAAAAAGTATTTGCAAAATGCCCTTAAGGGGCTTGGGAAAAATGTGGAAATAAGAAACTTGGCCACTTGGGGAAGATCTGATATTCTCACAAGCACTGGGGACCGCCAGTGTGATGGGACAGGTCCTCGATTTTGGGGCCTGCCCTTATGAAGCTTATTCCTGCAGAGGAGACGCTCAGCATGCTTATGGGTAGGCCTAAGGGTCACCCCAGAGAGCCTTTTTTGTTGCTCAGATGTGACCTCTCTCTCTAAACCAACTTGGCAGGTGAACTCACTGCCCTCCCCCCTACGTGGGACATGACTCTCAGGGGTGTAAATCTCCCTGGCAACGTGGGACAAGACTCCTGGAGATGAGCCTGGCCCTGGCATTGTGGGAATGAGAACGGCTTCTTGATCAAAAGGGGAAAGAGAGAAAAGAGACAAAATAAATTTCAGTGGCTGAGAGATTTCAAATAGAGCTCAGAGGTTATCCTGGAGGTTAGTTTTGTGCGGTATATAGATATCCCTTTCAGTTTTTAGTGTTTTGGAGTAATTAGAGGAAAGTACCTGAAACTGTTGAGCTGTAAGCTAGTAGCCTTGATGCCTGAAGATGATTAAATAACTATAGAGTTTTCAAGGTGTGACTGTGTAAGTGTGAAAACCTTGTGAGTGACACTCCCTTTACTCAGTGTATGGACAGAGGAGTGAGAAAAAAAACAAAAAATAAATATAGTATAGGATGTTTTGGGTATTCTTTTTTACTTTTATTCTTACTCTTATTTTTTTTTTTGAGCAATGATAATGTTCAAAAATCGATTGTGATGATGAATGCTCAGCTATTTGATGAAATTGTGAACCTCTGAATTTAAAAATTGGGTGATTATATGGTATGTGAATATAAAATAATAATAACAATGGTCCTTTCCGACATGGCTTAAGTGTTTTAAAGAATAACATAGGATCAGGGGTTCAGGCTTGCGTATGGGATGAATGTTTTTGGCTTTTTAAACTCAGGCTACTAAGAGATTAATTTGCAGACTCTGCAAGTATCCTGCTGTGTTAAGCTTAATCTGGTCCAGGACTTTAACTTCCAGAAAATATTTTTTTAGTGGAAAATATATGTGAATAAAAGAAAAAAACACTTCAGTTTCTTAGAAATTCCCTTTTTTTAAGAGGTAGTAATAATAATACACTACCGCTTATGAGCACATATGATGTGTTAGGAGCTGTGCTAGAGGGTTTTCAGTGTGATGCCACTAGTTCACAGGAACGACCTTTAAGCTTTAAGATAGTTCCATCCACACTTCACAGAAGAAGAAATGAGGCTTAAGAGGGCTAAATAAGGTGTCTCGGCCAATGGCTGGTTTGTGTCTGAGCCTGGAACCGATCCCGGCTTTTGATCGGATCTCGGCAAGAACTACGCCCTACGGAGCTAAGCCTTTGAAAATATCATTAATAAGGTGGAATACACAGATGGATAAGGAGGGATGAAGTCGCCTGCCCTGAAGCGCATTGCAGCTTGTTTCCTGGTCTGTCGTACGTGGCAAGTCTATTCGGCAACGGAATGGCTGCTGTGGTCATCTACCATTCCTTGATCCGACCGCATAAAGAAAGCAGAGACCCACAAATATCAGGCCTTTCCTATTACTATTTAGATCCAGACATCTAAAAAAGTTTGAGCAGAGACTCGCAGCAGCTCTGGAAGAGATGCGGGCGAAGCACGTCTTCTCAGCAGGGCTCAGGTGTGAGTAGAGTGGCTCTAATCCTGGCCAGTGCTGCAGCCCCCTGGTGGGCCAGCACTCCCTCCGCAGTCAGGGGAAGCCTGCGACCTGCTGGGTCCTTCTATCAGGCCCCCAGAGGGCACCTGGCACCGAGTTCGTAGTTGCCAGTACATTCACGGAACCCTTAGGCCTGGGGTCACATTGCCAACTCTTGAGCAACTCATAAAATGTGTCTAACAGCTTCCTGATTTTGCCCTCAGTTTCTTTAAATTACATAAATGATAGGCAAAGTACATGAACAAACAACTTGCAAAAGAGGCAATCTAAAAATTGACATTAAAAAATGTCATTAGTAACCAAAGAAATGAAAATGGAGATAGATTTATTTTTATCCATCAAATTAATAGAGGATGAAAAAAATTAGACAATCCTATTCAGGCAAAAATACAATGACTTGGGCTTTCTCCTATTTGAATAACCTTTCAGAAAACATTTTGCAATAAAGAGGGACAAAAATTACTAATATGTAATAAGGACAAAAGTGTTAGTCCACGAGTATTTTTCTATGTCTCAGGTGGAAATCATTACTGATCAACCCCAGTTAATAATCACTGACCCAAGGCTCCAAGTCCTTCATTAAATGAGATGGCCAAGCAGTGGCTGAGCTCAGCTCCAGATCCAGGATGGACTCCAAAGACTGCTGACCACAGCCACATTGAGTTCCTTTTCATTTAGTGATTTCACTTTTGTTAAATTTATTTATATGGATGCTATGTCGACAATACACAAAAGGCCCAAACCTGAAAAACACCTAATATACACAATAGAGGAACGACTGCAAAATTATGACAAATGCTAACAATGGAATTTGTGATGTTTACAAAGAATTTTTTATTTCATGGAAAACGGCTGTACACTGCCAGACGCGATGCATTCTGAGCAGTATTGTGGTCACGGCAAGGCAAGCACTGCGGAGCAGGGAGGCATTGAAGACCTCCGGGCTGACCGCCCAAAAGGGAGTCCTGGGCTGGGCCCCCCATGAATCGATACAGATCGTGTGTGAGGATTTTGGGTCTGCCCTTGCTGGGAAGCCCAAAATGTTTTCTTCACTAACCTCTCTTCACTATCTATCTGGGGTTTTATGATCTCAGGAAAATATGCATTAATTGAAATTATCTTTGGAGTTGTGTGATGACAATATTTGATAGTAAGCATATGTGCATTTATTTTATCAAAAAACATTATTTTTAAAAACGCATGAAGAGGTTCTGGGTAGTCCCAGAGTGGCCTTTTGTGGTTTTGCTTCCATGGACTTTTGTTTTATCACTTATGGCTAAACCATGACATTGATCGATTGCGTAATGTAAGACAGATTAATATTACTGAAGACAAGCTTCAGAACCAGAGGAGGTGCTCTGCACTAAAAGGGTAATGAGTAGACTTCTGTGGTCCAAGAAATATGTAAAATTATATACCCAACTTTGAATAAAGGCATATATGCATTATTTTGGATTTTCGGCTTTCTTCATCTCAAAGCAGTTCCTGAAAAGTTAAGAGTGAATTGGACCCCCCAGCAGAGGTGGTACCGGTGTGTACAGGGTGTGAGTGTGTGGGCCTGTTGTGTAGAGTGTGAATGGTGTGTCGTGTGCGGTTCTGCCTCATGAAGTATCACAACTGGATGGCAGTGGCACCATGTGGGCAGGGAGGCCACAGGAGAATTCCAAAAGGCGGGCCCAGTACCAGGATGCGAAACCCCTGGGCAGTCAACATGCAGTATGTTTACTGCGTACACATCATTGGTTCAAAAACATTTGCTTGTAGGCATGAAAACTCCTAACATGACTTTCCATAAATAATAAAAAGTCTTTAGTGTTTCTATGAATAGAAAAGTAAGCAATAGTGATTTGATAACATGCATTGTAAATGATTGTGCACAGATGCCTCTAGAGTTTGTCATTAGACTAATAAAATGTCAAAATTCCTGACGCAATCAGAAGCTTTGCAGGTGCTACCTACTAGCATAGGCCATGTCTCCTTTAATGCAAAGGCTGTGCAAATTAGCACTGGGAAATTAGATATACAGTTGGATAGTGGTAGTAGGTCAAGTATTACAGGTCAATGAAGAAACATAAAGGTGGGACTGAGTATCACACTGAAAAAAATTAAATGAATAATTGAAAATTTGTAATGTATTATGAAGAATTCATGACCAAACTAAATATTGACCTCCTACAAGTGGGAATGATTTGCCTGGATAGCAAAATTTTAAGTGTCCAGCTTGATTAGTAAAAGTTCCAAGAAAGAGTCTCCACGTGTGAGCCATGGGTGGCAACTTGGAAGCCAGGTGGGTGTGAACAGTGCCAGCATGGGGCACTCTTCCAGAAGCGCTCTAGAAACATCTCTAGCATGAAGTCTGGATGGTTCTAAGGACTTAGCCCTGTCATTTTGCCAAAGGTGCCAGTTTTGCTTCAGTTTTCCATTTGGCTTCCGTAGTGAGTCTTGCAGGGTTTTCTTCTATGGTGTCCCAGAGGACCATAGAACTAGAAAAACTAAAGTACGTGAGTTTGGGGAGCTTAGATGACTCTGGATATGGTAATTCTCTCCACTGGATGGTGTGATTGAAGAACTTTTTCTATTTTGGAGACCACTTTATGGTTTAACACTGACTCGACCAAGTAAGGTCAATCCCCTTCAAGTTAGCATTTGCCCTGTGGACCTCTTCTCTCCCATGTATTCATCTATGTCCTTTTCCCATTCCCTCTCCAACCCAGGCCTGCATTTATCCTTTATGGATAAACAATCAGATGTCTGTAGCTGGGCTGACAAAGGGAAGGAACACTGTACTTCAAATGCAAAGAACCTGGTTTTTATCACCGATGTTTTGGATTCTCTATGTATGAAATGATTAAACAAGGATGCAGGGAAGAATAAACAAGACGACGTGCATGAAAGTGCTTTTGTAAATAATGCAGTTTTACATAAATGAATTATCGTCAGCATCCTCATCAGCTTCTTGATTTTTGGGAGAGAATACATTATTGCTAAATACGACTCTCAAATAAGGTATTTTAAAATTTTTTTGTTTCTGAGGGTTAGAGATTTCTTTATTAAATCCCAAATATCATTTCTTTCCTCTAGTAGACGCCAATACAAAACTAATAGTTACCTTTCCTAAAACGGAATAATCAGTTGGTGGTATCTCTTTGGTTTTAGTTCTCTCACCAGAATGTTGAAATAAATTATTGGGTATAGTTTTCCCGGAAATAGGATACTGTTTTTTTTTTTTAGATAGTTGAGTGATGTCTG
>PVIY010047525.1:0-17805 GCA_004026745.1 Myrmecophaga tridactyla | reverse complement strand
CTGAGGGAATAAATTTCTTTTCTTTTAAGCTGCAGTCTTTACAGTAATTTCTTGCAGCAGCCCTGGGAAAGAAATACAGTGCATTTATGCAGTTTTCCCCAAAGTTACTTCTGAATTGGGCACTTGGCTTCAGAGAGACCCTCATCCAAGTTTATTTCCTCCAAAGACCCTAGTCAGTCTCTGCAAGGTCTTCTGGCTAAATCTTGTCCAAGTCCTTTTCTTCTCTAGTTCTCTAAGAATTACAGCTACAATTTTGTGATGATGGAAGTGGTACATTTTTCCTTGAGAATTAAGGCCTGACCCAGGGATTCTCTCCTCCCCTTCTATTTATTCAGATTCCAAGTACAACTGTTCAGCTACAGCTCCAAAAATATCCAAGAAAGAATAGGTGCTGTTAAATTGCTTGTCTTCATCTTTTATTGTTCAGAGGCCCAGAAAAAAGACATACAATTACTAGATCATTAACTCAGACCTTAGAAGTTTCAACAGATTTCACAGAGAAGTGCTAAACCTGGCTTTAGAGGGATAGGAACTCACTTCTGAGACAACTAAATGCCCTCGTTAAGTTGTCTTATTCAGTTATATCAATAAGCCTAATAATCTGATGAATAAATATCATCACTATTTTATTGATAAAGAAACAGGCTCATGGAGTCAAAGTGACTTTTGTAGCCACCGGAAGCCAGGGCTCAAATCCTAGAGTCCCCAAAGACTGTCCTTCCCACACACCAAGCTGGCTCCTTGAAAGCGCCTTGATGTCAAGTGGGAGTGACAGACAACTGTTGTCTGTCTTTGAAAACAATTCTAAGAGGTAGTTTTCTCCTTAAGTATTTCTTACTCACGCCAAATCTCACTGACCATGAGAAAGATGGGTCTTGGAGAAAGGCCCGTGTGCTGGGTTGAATATGTCCCCCCTAAAATTAATATCCACACCCAACATGTGAATGTGGCCTTGTTTGGAAATAGGCGCTTTGCAGCCATAATCAAGTGAAGAGGCGGTCACATGGATTAGGATGGGCTCTAAATCCAATGACTGGTGTCCTTATAAGAAGAAGGCGGACACACAAGAATAGAGGGAAGAGGATCATGTGACAATGGAGGCAGAGGTCGTGCAGCAGCTACAAGCCAGGGAAGGCCGAGGATGGCCAGCCACCACCAGAAGGTAGGAAGAGGCACGGAGAATTCTTTCCCTCAGCTGTCGAAGAGCACATGGCCCTGCCAACACACTGATTTTGGACTTCGGACCTCCAGATATGTGAGAGAATACATCTCTCTTGTTTTAAGCCGCCTAGTGTGTGGCACTTTGTCATAGCAACTTTAGGAAACTAATACAGCAGGTGAAGCAGAAGGGCCTTTTCCTGAGCCACCTGCCTTAGTTTTCAAGAGCTGATAGAACTCCACTCCCACTCTTCTTCGAGAAGTTTCTTCATTACAGACATTCCAGAAAATAGTGAATTGCCAAAAACAATCCAGAACCGGAAAAAAGAAAACTGTCAATCCTGCATTTTTTAAGGTGGGACTGTATATATATAACCCTCAAAATATCCACAGGCTGCAGGTTGGAGAACATTCGTTTTTCTCTTGTTATCATCCCTACGACAGTCTCGGGGTTAAATAATGTGTCCAGGTTCACACAGGTAGTAATTGCTGGAGCAGAAATTCAAACTCAGGGGTATCTCATTCCAGTGCCTTTTAAGAGCCCCTCTCCGTTGTACTCCACAGATCCTAGGGCCCCTCAGAGGTGCTCCTGGGTCTGTAAACAACTAAATAAATGAGCCTGCGGAATCCACTCCTCCTTTTTACCTACTGTGTGTATTGGGGTTCCAAGTAGGATTCGTATTTGGTGAAACAAAATCAGTTCAAACACTTTAAAAAGTTTGAAACCTAATCTAGCTTTTAAAATGGATATCCTTTATTGTCTTCAAATTATAAACTTATTGGCTTATGGAACAGCTCTATTCCAGTTTTTTATTCAACAAGGTGTAGGCCCGAGTTTCCCAAAATAATATGGTATGTGAGAAGTAAACTAGAATTAGGGACAGGTAATCCAACACTGATTGCTGTTGCCATGTTGCAACTCATCAGAAATATTTGTCAGCCTGTGATCGATCAGTTGTTTATTTAACTTAATAATAAAACTAAACCAGATACGAGCCAAATCATATATCCTCAGTATGGACCAAGGCTGTTTCTTCTTCATAGCCCTGTGTCCGAACAGCACAGCTAATACTCGTGTGGGTAGGGGCAGGCTCACGACACAGTCCATTTCAAAGGCTGCAAACCAAGCCATGTCCTAACCAGGCTTCCTTTATGGGAAGAGCTTGGCTCAGTTGTCATCAGGAGAGCTGGATGCCTGTCCTTTCGCTGTCACACACAGTAAGGCAGAATCTTTCCAGTCTGCCCTTGAATGACCTTATCGGTTTTGACTACAGGTGATCTTAAAAACTTCAAGTCATACATGTTGGTGCCAAAAACACAGGATACTAGGGAGCCTTCTCTAGGTGCTCTGTAGTGGGAAACCAGGCCCAAAGCTGGGGTCAAAGAGGAGTTTTGACTCCACATTCTACTGCAGTGCCTGAGGCCAGGGACTCTCCAGGGCTACTAGGCAGTGGCCCAGCTGGCCCACTCGCCTCCACCCAGCTGCTACCACCCCCACTTCCCAGGCCGTACATGGAGATGGGGAAAGGAGCTCTCAGAGTCCCTGGGGTAGCTATGCAAAGGGAGTGAGCGCTCCAGGAGAATCCATCACAAAAAATGTGGTGTCTGTTTAAAAAAGACTGGCTGTTTGCTGAGTTGAGAATCCCCAGACCCGTCCTTAGTGCTGCCATCCCAGGAGAGTGTGGGCAGACACTAAGTGTCCCCAGAAGTTTGTTGCGGAATTAGAGATGGGTGCCTGCTGCCCTTCTGGAGATTTCGGAATAAGCCTGAGAGCGGTGATTCTAGTGTGGCTACTTTATAGGTTTGTTGCGAGAAGGCATACAAAGGGCTTGACGTGGTTCTTGGTAAGCAAACACTTAATACACATCAGCTAGTAGGATTATTTTTCTCTCCTGCCCTTCTGGACTTTCTTCTGATCACCCCTCTTGGGACTCTCTTTTGCCTAAATCTTCCTCTTAGCCCCCGAAAGCAACAATGGTGGTCGCTCTCGGGGCTGGAGACTGCTGACTAATATATTATTTGTTGGTATGTGCAGGAAATTCCCCTTCTCATGCTCACTCTTTTGACTACGTTTTGACATGACATTTTCCTGGCACTGAATTACACCTGAGCAGGATGCAGCAGAACATAGTGAAATGCCTCTCCCTCCCCATCCCCACCTTCTTCTCTGCCTTTCTACATTCCAGACCCACCTTATGAGTCAAGCTCCTCTAAGGGTCACTTTGCAGAGGAACAGCACAAATCAATCAGTGTTTGTGGTACATTCTAGTGCCAAGAGCAAATGCTTTAAAAATAGCACTTTAGGTATTAACTGCAAACAAAGCAGGAATTGGCTGCTTCTGGCCACAGTTTGCACTTAGGGTGTTGGGTTTTTTTTGTTGTTGTTTGTTTTTTTTTTTTCTTTAAGTTGATGTGTAAGCGTTGACCTTTTAAGTAAAGTTTTAGGTCAGTTCTCAAGCATTCTCTGAAAGCTCCTTGATTTATACGTGTAGCCTTTCTTAGGATTCTAGTTCAAGAAATCCTGTGCTGAATTGGGGGCTAAATTTTACCTGGTTGAGAGGCTGATTCATTGGAGAGGAATTAGAACAATATCTGCAACCCTTCATGGTCTTCAGGAAAAGTTCCAGAACCCCAGGGGAAAAAATCCATCGTGGGATATGTGTTGTTACTTTGGTCCTGTTTTAGGGCTGAGCATTCTAGGTACATAATGTAGCAAATCCTGGCCAGTGTTACATCTCAGCCCTTTTCATTTACATTTATCAAAAACTTATCATTTCAATTAACAGGACAAGCCTCTGTTGGTTGTTGTCCTTTGTGGTTCCAATTGAAAGTGTAATTAATCATGGAAACTTTATATCTCCATGAACTTCAGCTAATAAACTTGCTTTGGGCGGCTGCCGTGGCTCAGCAGGCAGAGCTCCGACCTGCCGTGCTGGAGGTCTGGAGTTCGATCCCTGATGCCTCCTGCCCATATGCAAATTAAAAAAAAAACAAAAAAAAAAACTTGCTTTTCCCCACCTGAACTGAGATTTCCTACGGGTCACTCCTTGGACGTCCCAAGTACTGTATGAGTGTAGCAGTCACATTGGCTCTGCCAATACAGAAGCCTTTGCTCTGCTTTGTCCAAGTGGAAAACGGGGTGAAGGTGTGGCCGACCCCATGGAAGGGAGGCCTTCTGAAGATGATGTGCCCGCAGGGAAGGCGTGGCCAGCTAGGTCCGTCTGGCCCCTGGGAACAGTCTGGTGCCAACTCAACACTCCACACAGATGGCCTTTAGCTACAAGGGTCCAATTTGCCATCTGCAAAGCCTAGGGAGTATCAGCAGGATCTGGAGCCAGAGCCCTTGCCATGAATGAATTTATAAACCCAGCCAGAAGAACTTGCAGATTGCCACTTTCCTAGCCGGCCAGCTGCTGGGCCAGAGGAGCTCTGCTGGACCCACAAGGCAAGGACATTGCTTTCTGAGAACTTCCGCATCACCCACTGGATGCAACTATAACTAGTGTGAGGTTCAAGGTTAAATGATCAAGACAGAAGGCAATAGAAGGGTTCTGGAAGACTTGTCTTGTGCAAATCTCTCTCCTCTTTAGGGAAAAAGCCCCATCCTAACTTGGAAGCTTACTGAAAGGAAAGGATAGCCTTTGTCTATGTATGGCTGTAAGCTCATCAAAAGGAAAGATTTTAAGTAACCCTAGGACGCTAAAAGACTGTGTGCCCTTGGGGCTGTCCTATTCTGCCATTGGGAGGTGGCTGCCCAGTGCATTCACCCTGGCAGGAAAGCTCACTGCTTGACTGAGACCAGCTGACACCCACTTCCTTAAAAGAACAACCCTCAATAGGGCAATCTGCTTTGCTCTCAGCTTTTGTCACCTTGGAACAGAGTGTTCCTGCCTGTGAGACATAAGAGAAAGAGGAATGGGAATTGGTTCAGAACGTAGCCACATCTAACAAGCAGGACCTTCTCTTGGGATTTCTTGAATCACTTTTCTTATGCACACTGACAGGTTCAGTTCCAGAAAATGGAACTGTCCTTCCAGCCTTTCTCTGCTACAAGGAAGCCTTAATGATGGTGGGCAGTCATATTTTTATTTGAGCTTATCAGCATTTCTTTATACACTGGAGTAGAGGATAGCAATAAAGTAATAGTAATCTTACAGAACCTCGAATAGTCCTGCTGCCTTTCTTTTGAGGCTCATAATGAGATTTGAGGACATTCCATTACAGTAGCACCAAGGGTCTTAACATATTATGTATGTCTTATCATTCTGCAATGTCTCCTGTGTATCATGCACCTTCTACATACTGCACATTGGACTAGAGACTTCACTTACATTATCCAGTTAAGCCTTACAACAGCCCCACAAGGCTCCATCCCACAGAAGAGGAAACAAAGCACTCCTCTGATAGATCAGCCTGGAATGCCAGATGAGAACATCCTGTCCACATGGCAGAGGGGTTAGAGTCCAAGCTTGGGAGTCAGGCAGACCTGAGCTTGAATCCTGGAAGATATTTGACACATCACTCATCACCTCTCAGCCTCAGGTTCCTCATCAGAACAAGGAGATGATATCTGCGCCTTCAAGCAGTGGTTCTCAGCCTTGACTGTACATTCAGGTCACAGGGAGAGCTTTTGAAAATCTGGATGCCCAGACCATATCCCAGACCTATTAGATCAGAAGCCTGGGGCATTTAACCTTGCTCTGTCTGCTTCTGATCCCCACTGGTTTTGCTCAAGTTCTGGAGACCAAAATTCTGAAAACAAAGTGTTGGCAGGACCGTGCTCTTCCCAGAGGTTCTAGGGGAGAATTCTTCTGTGTTAGGGTTCTCCAGGAACACAGATCCAATAGGAGGTATATATACATTGTAATATATTAATGTCATAATATAATATATATTAATGTCATATGATAGTGTAAATAGTATGAGATTTATTATAAGAATTGGTTCACACAACTGTAGGGACAAGCAGGTCCAGATTTCATAGGTCAGGCTGCAAGCTGGGAACACCAGTGAGGGTTTTCGATGGATTCCCTGGGAGAAGGCTGGGGAATTAGAGATGGAAAGTCTCCCTTCTGACTGCAGAAATCATCAGTTCTCCCTTTAAGGCCATCAACTGTGATTGGATGAAACTTCTCATTATTGAAGACAGTCTCCTCAGTTGATTGTAGATATAATCAGCTATATTATATTATTATTATATTATAGCTGATTATACTTACTGATGATTTAAATCCACGAAATGTCCTCACAGGAACAATCAAACACAGGTATTAGGACTCGCACATGTTTTTGCAGGGCCACCACTCAACCCACTCCAGAAACCTTGAACTGTATTTTCTGAGCACCCTAGGTTGGGATCCAGCAAGAGTCTGAGATGCACAATCTCGAGGTCACACTAAAGTTAAGCTTTGTGACATTTAAAACTTGACTAAACCCTTAAACCAACCTATGGAAAAGCCCAGGGGGTTGTAACATTGAAGATGAAGATTGAGGTTTATAAAACTTGTTTTAAAATAAGGAAACCTGGAAAAGAAAGTTTAAAAATGTAAAACAATCCTGTTCTTTTGGAAAGAGTAAGTGATATGGAAGAGTTTGAATCATGACCAAAATACTACCAAAACTGAAGAAATACAAACCAGGAATATTTTTAAAAAAAGAAGAAGAAGGTTGTAAGAAAGGTTGGCTCGCCTGAATGTGGCAATTTTGACACTCAAGTTCATAAGCTCAAGTGAGAAAATAAAAGTTAAAGAAAGTGATTTCAAGATGCTAAGTATTGGGAAAGTGGGGACAAGGGAGAAGACAGGAAAGAGGAGCAGGGGGAAAGAGTATGTTCTAGTTTGCTAGCTGCCGGAATGCAATATACCAGGAACGGAATGGCTTTTTAAAAGGGGAATTTACTAAGTTGCTAGTTTACAGTTCTAAGGCCGAGAAAATGTCCTAATTAAAACAAGTCTATAGAAATGTCCAATCAAAGGCATCCAGAGAAAGATACCTTGGTTCAGGAAGGCTAATGAAGCTCAGGGTTTCTCTCAAGTGAGAAGGCTCATGGTGAACACAGTCAGGGTTTCTCTCTCTCTCATCTGGAAAGGCACATGGTGAACACGGTCAGGGTTCCTCTCTCATCTGGAAGGGCAGATGGCGAACACAGCATCGTCTGCTAGCTTTCTCTCCTGGCTTCCTTTCATGAAGCTCCCTGGGAGGCATTTTCCTTCTTCATATCTAAAGGTCACTGGCTGGTGGACTCTGCTTCATGGTGCTACAGCATTCTCTGCTCCTCCAAATCTCTTTCTCCAAAATTTTTCCTCTTTTATAGGATTCCCATAAACTAATCAAGACCCACCCAAGTGGGTGGAGACATGACATCATCTAACCCAGCTTAATAACCACTCTTGATTGAGTCACATCTCCAGGGAGATGATCTAATCAAAGTTTCAAGCATGCAGTACTGCATAGGGATTAGAAGAAATGGTTGCCTTTACAAAATGGATTAGGATTAAAACATGGCTTTTCTAGGGTACATACATCATTTCAAACCAGCACGGAGTGGAACATGAGAACACAGAAAAAAATTGCAACAAACGACTAGAATATTTCAATATTTCAGATAAGAGCTAGTGGTGTCTTTTTTTCTTTCTTTTTTTTTTTGTGCCTCATCTTTATTCAGAGGCTTTCAACTGGATGTTCCTTTTTTATCTTGAATTTTCATTAAAGGAGTTCTCTAGTAAATCCTTCTCCCTTACCTTCCTCCAGAGCTTTGAAAGTGAATCCCTAATTATAGGCCACATATGAATTTTACTAGATGAAATCAACAGCTGTAGGTATGGCATTACACTTGCAAAAATTCGAGACTCTTGCCATAAAAAGCCCAAATGTTAATTGCTTTTATGGCATCTGGCTATAATAAAAACACCCTTTTGCTATTTAATATTAAAAGGAAATGTAGTGGAAAGAACATTGAGTTAGAATTAGGGGAGGCTGGGATTCTAGTCCCAACTTGTTCCCAAGGGCCTGTGATTTGGGGCAAGATATTTCATTTCTCTTAAGCCTCAGTGACCTTATCTATAAAATTGAGGACATGGAACCAAATTACCACTTTCAGATTTAAAATTCTATTCTGAATCTTAAAAATACAGTGTCCTTCTCAGTCCCATCTAGCCTCTTTCCCAAACTTTATTCTGCAACAATCTAATATAATTTTATAATTCTGTGGTGCCATTAGAACCCACAGGCTGATTTAAGCATCTATGTAGTTTCACCATGCAGCTGGTACTTTTCCTCTCTTGTTCTGAGCAGAGCTTTGCTGTGAGGCCTGCAGTTCTCAGTTCCTTTGGGAATGCAATCAGCCAGCACTCCAATTAGGGTCTGGTTTCATTCTTGAGTCTGGACCTGGAATGTAAGTGGAGACTCCTGTTGGGTACCATTCCAGATTCAGTGGTTAGCCGTGAAGAAGCAGGGCAGTCAGTAAAGCAGGGACTTGTGTTCCAGGAGGGCAAGTTGGGGCATGGCCAGCTGGCCCAAGGTGCCTCCTGCAGGCCTGTTGGTCAGGCCCTCTGCACAGGCTCAGAGGGGCATGAAGGCGTCTCAAGCCTGAGCCCTGGTTTTGACTTCTTAGTCTCCCTGCCATTGATGCCTGCCCACCTCACTGGCCTCACTGGGTCCTTTAACTGTCTCCTTGCAGCTCTCCAAGTTGCCAGAGGCTTTTGCCTCCCACTTTGCTCTGCTTGCTGACTCTATAACTATCCTTTGTTTACCGAGTTGCTAAACCCGACAGGATAACCTCACTCAGGTTGGTGAGCGTTTGCCTTGCCATGTTCTGGCTAGCCACAGCATGGCGGCCATCATGTCTTTTGAGGCTCATGGTGGTTGTCCATGTGGTGATAATTGTAGTCATCATTTGCCTGTGTTATGAGAGAGCCAAAGGACAGATGGGGAAGGAAACCAGCTTTCTGTAGAACTCCAACTCCGGTATTTTAACTCACAGAGGTTGCTTGGCAGGTAGAAATTTCCTTATTTAAATTTCCTTGTTTATAGCTTTTGGCATGTGGCTGATTGAATGAGCTTTGGTATCTTCTATGAGAGAACAAAGCAGCATTTCATTCTCTTTGTCTTTGGTAATCCAGTTAATGCATCTGTTTTAGCTCTTGCTGACAAACCACCCCAGAGTTTAGTGCCTTAAAGTAACAATAGTGCATTGTTTCTCACAATTCTGCGATCTTGACTGGGTTTAGCTGGGCAGGTCTTATGTTCCTCATGCTGTCTGCTTGGATGGAAATATCTAAGATGGCTTTTTCACTCACATATTTGGCTTTTTGGCTGGGATGACTGGAGCACCTAAGACCTGACCAAGCATCTTTCCCCGTGGCCTCCCCACATAGGCATAGCTTCAGCTTCCTCACAGCATGGTGGTCTCAAATCAGGTTAGACTTTTACCCTCTAGTTGGCTTCCAGTTTCTGGCTCTGTCTTCCCTGAAGGGCTTGAACTAGCACTGTGTCTCTTCTGCCAGGTTCTGTTGGTCAAAGCAAGTTACAAGGCCAGTCTAGATTCAAGGGGAGGAGAAATAGACTCTACTTTTCAATGAGGGGAACAGCATGCCGCTACAGCAAAGAAGGGAATTGATGGCAGACATCTTTGGAGATGATCTTCCACAGTCTCCCTGATGATGCATCTCTGGATTTATTGGTCTTCTCTTTTCATTTTTAATGGTATTATACTATACTGGAACTCGGGGCAGGCAGAAACACGGCCTTAAGACACCAGAACTTTTCCGAGCAGTTCCAAGATGCTGGCCCTTCCCTGAACTATAAGGATTGAATTAAGGAAATAAACCTCATCATTAAAAGCTCCATTGACTGCCTTGGGAAATGCAATAATGGCAAACATCACTTGAACACTTGCTATAGACTCGGCCCTATGCTTATGCTTCTTTCATGTATCATGTTATTAAATTATCATAATTATCTCTCCAGGCCTATGCATAAGACTTCAGTGGCTACTTCTGGGTTTGGTTCAAGCGATGGAAATACATCATGGCAAAGTTGGTACCAAAGATTTAAAAATGGTACCTACAACCAAGATCACCAGCCCCTCCCCTCACAGAAACTCTTATTCCCTTGTGATATTTATGACACCTACACTTTTCCTTCCTTTCCCTCCTCCTAAAATGTCTTTTGTCAATATTGCTCTACTCCATTAGTAAAACAGATTTTGTATTCCATTAATAAGGCACTTGTCCAACTTTGGTCCCTTTCTCTCCGCACCCCAGGCACACTGTTTCCCTGTAACAGGTGCAAATGAGGAGGGACCCTGAAGGAAGGTCCAAGTAGGATGGAGTGAGTTCTCTGACCACATATGCAGCCCACACATACAGCCAGTACCCTCCAGCTGGTCCAAGCAGAGCATAATGCCGTACCTGTTTCCATACCATATGTTCAGTGCACACTCAGTAATCATCTGCTCAGGATAATACTGTATTATGATATTACTTTATGCAAGAATGTCAGCAAACTTAGAGCCGATGCACACTTTGAAAGACAACTACTGAGGTAGCCCATGGCAATTTGTTTTAGATTGTATTTATGTATTTCTCATTAAAACAGAGTTTGAGGTGAAGTTCTAGCTTTAAATAATTTTTTTGACATTTGATGGTCTACCTTTTCACTGCTTATTTACATCCCTGTTTAAAACTGAGATATAATTCACCTACCGTAAAAATCTTTCCTTTAAAGTGTGCAATTCAGCAGTTTTTAGTATATCCCCAAGATAGTGCATCTCCATCTAATTCCTGAACGTTTTCATCACCCAAAAAAGAAGCCCTGTACCCATTAACAATCACTCCCTCCTCCAGCCCTTGGCAACCACTCATCTACTTTTTGCCTCTATAGATTTGCCTATTCTGGACTTTTCAAATAAATGAAGGTTGAACTTTTAAGTTATCGTTTCTCTGACATTTTTCCTAGGATCCTAAACACTTCAAATCAGAGAAAACAGGACGGGGACAGTTACAGGAAGGCTGGAGAGATAATCATCAGCCCATCATGTGCTCCTACAAGCTGGTGACTGTGAAGTTCGAGGTCTGGGGGCTTCAGACCCGGGTGGAACAATTCGTACACAAGGTAAGGGAGCAAATGTCAGTTGACTCTTTAATACCAAGTGGATGCACAACAAATGCAAATGTGATGAGCCAACACTAGGTCACTGCTTCTCAAAAACACTTTTTTGATGATGATGTATTTTATACACAGTCTGCTATTCTTCCACTAATAGATGTTTTATACCTCATCTCTCCTTCTGTGGCCTCTGTGGCTATTGGGTAAGTTTATTTGTGAAATTGGGCTTTTGGAACATTCTTCTCACTTTGTCATTAGGCTAATATAGTTCCAGGCAGAGGTACTTGGGAAGAGGCCAGAAGGCTTATCTGTGTGCACAGTCCCCAAGGATAATTCTCACTCAAAAGATCCTGCAAATGTAGGCACCTAAGGTAAAGAGACCCCAAGAGATAGAACAAAAAAATTTCAGTAGTTGCATTAGATGGTACACCTCAGCATTTCTGCTCGTTTAATAATTCTGCTACCAGTGAATTGTCAACAACTTCGAAACACGGTTTTCAATCATAACACCCTCTTCAGTGAAACATGTTAATTTCATGGCAGAAATGTACTTGGTAAACCCACTTTTAGGAGTTTCTAACGTGACACTTAACCTCGTGGAAAAAAATAGAAGGAAATGCAATGTTCAACGATTGCTCTTTGTAGCTCCTCCAATTTTCATAAAAATAAATACTACCCAAACTGTCTCTACATTCCAGATTAGGTTGGGTCTCTGTTTATTTTTCCACTTAAAAACTGATAAAGAGTAGCTTTCTGAAATTCTTTTAGGGGTAATAGAATTTAACCTTAATGCACTGAGGTTTTTGCTACTGGATAGATTTGTCTCCTGGGTTCAGCAGCCCACTGACAATAAAAAGTATCTTGAACTTGGCACCAAAGAATAACCTGCCCATTTCTCGGACCTTCACAGCTTGGACACATGGTAATAGCCGAAGCTCTGGAACAAATTTGAGAGGCTTGGTGTTTTCTTGAACAGGGAAGCATGCCATTCCTCCACAGAGCTCCAGAATTCATTCTGTCCAGGTGGGGACAGGAATGGAGTCAAACCTGGAGAAGTAAATTCTGGGACCTCCTGTTTTCCTGCTATGTCCTAGTCATTAAGCAGGAAGACAGTCTGGTGTCCCAGAGTAAATATTTTCCAGCCTCAGCACTGTGTCTAAGGCTTGTATCTTCCTTGACTCCCCACATTTGTGTGTGTATGCCTTTTTAATCCAAAATGACCTCCTCTTACTAGAGCCACTTCCTTAGTGCATTTTTTTTGTTATAAAGTATGGATTGTCCAGGGCTTATTGTGCTTTTTTCTCACAGATGACTTTGGTGAATTTTGAGATCTTCCTTAAAATACCTGTAAGGATTATGCTCCAGTCATAGGTATTTCCACTGCCCATTTTCAAATATAACAAAGTGTTATCAACGCCCTAAAAACACATCTGCTCTGGCGCATGCGTCGCTAATGAGTATCTGAGCTCGCATTTGCAAGGGTTTAAAGTGCCGGGGATGCCTTTCTCTTGAACACCTTTGTTTTTTAAGAATCTGTTCACAGTTAAGAGAAAAAATGTTGGAAAGCAAGCCATTAGCATATTATTGAATTCTTGTTTCCAGCAGACAGCTGTGTTGTGCTTAATGTAACAGGGTACATTTACTGATACACCATGCTGGTCTTTGATTTCCATGAATTTGACACACTCAGCATTCGAGTGTGTAGTGCTGTGTGCCGTTTCCCATTTCCTTACGTTTCCTCCTTCCAGATCACAGAAGCCTCATTACATATTCAGAGGCCTGAAGTAATAAACACTTCATTATAAAATGCTTCCCTTGTTTCTTCAGATTCACCAAATTAAGATCCTTCATTTATTGAAACATCTTGAACCTTCCACGAGAGGTTTTTCACAATTACTGGATTTGTTTGGCAGGTAGAAAGGAATGTTAGAGGGATTCTATGAGTATCCAAGAAACATAAAAAGACATATTTATACAAGACAAAAAAGAATACCGTGAAATAAGAGCATGTGAATAGTATTACACACACACAACTATAAATTATTTTCTTAGTCTTCTCTTGCCAATAAGTGCTACCATAAGAAACAATTTCATTCGTTTCTTCTCCAGTCAAGCTTATCATTTCCATTATGTTCTATTCTCATTCAGATCTCTTGTATCATTTCATCTCTCCCAGTAATAATTGGCTAAACATTTTTTTCCCTTCTATTCCATCAAAGTCAAGCCTAAAAGGGTCTTTACTGAGATTTTTTCTGGTATCTGCACCTTCACTTCATTAAAAAATTTAACCGATTTTTAGGATATATCAATGCTAAGTGCTCTTTGCTTAGAAGTGATTTGCTGCCCAGAAAAATATGTTCTTGATTTTCCACATTTATGACCTTCGGGCGTCAGTGAGACAGACCCTTCAGCAAATGAAAAGTGAAAGCTGTTTTACTTGAAGATAAGTGAAGACAAAGTTTCAAGGTGATTAGCCCAGAGATTAATTCTACTGCTGTCAAATAGTTATGAGTTTACGTATCCCCAGCCTGACTCTCAAATAAAGCAAAGAGATTAATTTACAGCAAGTATATGCACGCTATGGGAAGGGCTAAGGGTGAACAAGTAGTGTATCTGCTTCTATCAGCCTGTACTTGTCATTGCATAGGGAGAGAGGGATTGAGAGATTTGGACCACCAGTTTTCCTAGAATTGGAGCAACTTATTTTCCAGATGGTTTTAATCTATAATGATATCATTTCAACCTCCTTCTTTTACTTTTTAGGTGGTCCGAGACATTCTGCTGATTGGGCATAGACAGGCTTTTGCATGGGTTGATGAGTGGTATGGTAAGTCATTTTCCCCCAAATAACTTGTTGGTTTGGACTTTCAGTCTGCTTGGCTTCAACTGCTACAAGGACAGCCACAAAGGCAGGCCACTGCTTCCCATATTGAAAAAAGTGCTGTCCGTGGAGCATAATGAAAAAGAATGTAATTATACAGGGTCGTAATTATAAAATAACCACAGCATTATTGACTACATAGGACCTCCGTTTGTTGCATGCTTGCATGTTTGATACACAGTGCTCCATAATTCTCTGTTCAATGGGTTTCAAACCCATCCTACCACATCCCAAACTTCTATTCAACATCAGAGTTATCTAAAGCATCTTGCCAAATGAAAGCTGTCCTTTGGTTGATTCAGAGAAACACCTGAAACAATCCGTCCAAAAACATATAGGGTAGGCCTCGGTGGCTCAGCAGGCGGAGTTCTCGCCTACCATGCCGGAGACCCAGGTTGGATTCCCAGTTCCTGCCCATGCAAAAAGAAAAAAACAAAAACAAACAAAAAGCCATACAGATTTCTGTAGGAATTCAAGGACAGAGGCATAGGTGCCTGTTAATTCTAATTGGAATTGTCCTGGGTGGGGGGGGTTGTTTTTGTTTTTCATGATTTGGGAAGAGTTAAACAAGTTCTGAACATTTCCAGTAAATGAAAACAAGCCTTATTTCAATCCATAATGGATGGGTCACCATTCCCAGATCGTCAGAACTATTGTTTCATCCACATGAGTCTTATGCATTCACAAAGTCAATCATCAGATGACTAGTGTTCCCGGCTATTAATAGAAAGGGCCATGTTCAATTGGTGACATAAGTTAGATCTGATGTTCAGATCGATTGTCTAATGAAATGCCCTCCTCCTTGGCCTTTTCCTAAGTCACATTGAATTTGTTCTGAATGGAACCTAGATTACATTTTAGTGTTCTCCTGTCATTGTGCCACCAGTTCCCTCCCTCTTCTTAGCAGAAGGCATTAAATTTAAAGTAAAAGGATATGTTGGGCTGATTGGGCAGAGATGAGTCTTATTAGTATTTTTACCTGTTTCTAGACCACGTTTAAAAAGGCATGATCCTGTAGGCTATGTGCTTTGTTTTTTTTTTTTTTTTTCTTTTCAATTTTCCAAGATTTGCACCTTTGAAGAACAAATACAATTTTCTGAGTCTGTCCAAATGCAGACCTTTGGAAGAGGTCTTTTGAAAAGTCAGCATTTGCTATCTTCTCACACCCACCCAGATCAGAGCTCTCATCCAGCAGGTGTGCTGGCATGCCACAAAAACCTGGCTCTCTAGGGTAGCTTCCATGAGGCAGGTGGAAGGAGTCTCCGTGATTACTTCCACTGATCCTTAAACACATCTTTGTGGTTGTTTTTCTGGAAGCTCTATCAGATTCTCAGAGGGAACACAGACCCAGTCCTAAAAAGGTAAAGAACTGCTGGTCTCTCCTATTTGACACTTCTCCAAGCTCATGGTTTCCTTGTCACCAACACCAAGGGAGTATGAAAAGGATATTCAGAGAATTACAGGCTCAAACTGACTAGAAGTTTGGCAAGAGGCCAGGCTAAGAATGCGCCAGTTTGAAAACTAAGAGGTGTAGGCCATATTGATCATTTTCTTTATAGTGCCAGAATGTCATAGGGGACTTTTCAGAAAAAGTGAGACCCAAAAGGATAGACAAGAAGCTGATCAAAGAACACGAAACACTGTAAAACTTTAATCAGAAAAGAGGGTTTAATTAGAGGTAGGGTATAGAAAGAAAAAAAGATATGGGAGGGCAAAGAGTATGTGACCAGGCAGGGGTACAGAAGATGAGGGCTGACTCTTTTCTATCTTGGCCAAGCCTAGGCCAAGGAAGAGACTTAAGGATTTTCAGTCCAAAAAAGGAAGGAAAAAAAAGTGGAATTCTCAGATCATTACAGGGTCAAAAGCTAGAATAGTTAATCAAAGGAAACTGAAGATCTCCATTTCTGGAGACCTGTAGGAAGAGAACACCTACCTATTTGCTATCTTTAGGAAAAAAACAACATCTAGTTGGGTTAGGTGGAGGCAGTTAACAACTCAAGGAATCTATTGACCGAAAGCCCTTTCTGTAACTCAGTGCAGAAAAACAGCATGTGGTTTAATGGATGTGGGTCATCAGGTTGCCATAAACTCCCCAGAGTGTTTCTCCACCTCCTATATATACAGTCATAGCCTCAACCAAAACAAGGAGCCCTTTCACTCAGCAAGAGGTCTGAGAATCACCCCATCAATTTCATAAAAACTACTGCAGACACCATCACTCCCAGCAGAGCTGCTAGAAAGAAAAACAGTGGCTCCCTCATTACACTGATGCAGACACTCAGTCAAATGCACGGAAATGGCCCCTGTCCACATAATGCCTTCTCAGCCTCTTATTCCAAGGTTAATGCTGGGAAGCGCGAATGGGCCTTTCCAGTAAAAGGGTATGTCGCTGTTACCAAGGCCAATTGACCACCAGAATAGCCCTTCAGTTTGAGATACCTGAAGTTGCTTATTTTTCCAAAGTCTATATGGGCTCAAGAGGCACTTAGCAGTAAATGCAGAAAAGGTCCAATGTAAAGAAATGCTTGCCGGTAGCTTATATCAGGGGTTCTCGAAGTGAAGTTCCTGAACCAGCAACACCAGCATCACCTAGAAATTTGTTAAAATGCAAATTCTCAGGCCCCACTCCAGACCTACCGAATTAGAAATTCTGGGGGTGCAGCCCAGCAATCTGTGGTTTAACAAGTCCTTCACATGATTCTGATGTACATCGAAGTTTGGGAACAACTGAATTACAGCATGGGCTGAAACCAGATTGGATTGCAAGGACAGTTTAGTTAATTAGTCCAAATAGGTTGGACTAGAGAATAGTAGATGTTTTCAGGGCCAACTGCTAAACTAAGACAGTTAGCGAGAATTGGAAAAAGGCACCACTTTATACAGATGAATGAGAAAATGGTATCCCTTCTGGGCAGACTCAGCAGGTGCCATGGTGTTCTAGTTTGCAAGCTGCTGGAATGCAATATACCAGAAACAGAATGGCTTCTAAAAAGGGGAATTTAATAAGATACAAGTTTACAGTTCTAAGGCCATGAAAACATCTAAATGAAGACAAGGCTATGAAAGTGTCAAATTAAGGCACAGCAAGAGGCCACCTTCACTCAAGAAAAGCCGATGAAATGTGAGGTTTCTATCTCAGCTGGAAGGGCACATGGTGAAGTCTGCTAGAGCTTTCTCTCCTGGCTTCTTGTTTCATGAAGCTCCCCCGGGGGTGTTTTCTTTCTTCATTGCCAAAGGTCTCTGGTTGCGTGGGCTCTAAAGCTTTTTCCAAAATGGTTCCCTCCTAAAGTGTTCTAGTAAGCAACCCCACCTTGAATGGGTAGAGATACATCTCCATGGAAACCATCTAATCAAAAGTTACCACCCACAGTTGGATGGGTCACATCTCTAAGGAAACGTCAAAAAACTCCCACCCAACAATATTGAATCAGGATTAAAGGACATGGCTTTTCTGGGGTACATCCCAGATTCAGACTAGCACATTTAGGTTCAGGGCTGACTTTTAGTTCACCTCCTCAACTGCAAGTTTGCACAGTGCTCAAATTTGCGCACTCCTAAAAACTGCACTGACTTAAGAGTGCTGGACCTGGATATCTTTCTTCCTAATTTGACTTGCCACCTCCAGTGCTTAATTAAGGGACAAGAAAAAGGACATTGTA
>PVIY010047524.1:0-17809 GCA_004026745.1 Myrmecophaga tridactyla | reverse complement strand
TCTTCACAGTAGGTTGTTGAGATTTTTATTGGTAGTGCATTGAATCTGTAGATCATTTTGGGTAGAATTGACATCTTAATGACGTTCAAGCTTCCTATCCATGAGCATAGAATGTCTTTCCATCTATTTAGGTCATTTTTTATTTATTTTAGAAATGTTTTGTAGTTTTCTGTATATAAGTACTTGACATCCCTGGTTAGGCTTATTTCTTGATACCTAATTCTTCTGTTCACTAATTTGAATGGAATTTTTTCCTTAATTGTCTTCTCAGGTCATTGCTTGTATATAGAAACATTACTGATTTTTGTATGTTAATCTTGTACCCGCCACTTTGCTGAATTTGTTTATTTGCCCAAGTATCTTTTTTGTAGTTTTTTAAGGGTTTTGTAAATATAGGATCATGTCATTTGCAAATAATGAGCATTTTCTTCTTCTTTTCCAATTTAGATGCCTTTTATTTCTTTCTGCTATCTAATTGCTCCAACTAGGACTTCTAGTACAATGTTGAATAATAGCGGTAGCACTGGCCATCCTTGTTTCATTTCTGATGTAGGGGGAATGCTTTCAGTTTCTCACCATTACATATGATGCTGGCTGTGGGTTTTTCATATATGCCTTTTATGATATTGAGGATGTTTCCTTTGATTCCTACCTTTTGAAGTGTTTTTATCAGGAAAGGTTGCTGAATTTTGTTGAATACTTTTTCAGCATCAGTCACTATGATCAAGTAATTTTTCCCTTTTGATTTGTTACTGTGATGTGTTATATTGATCGATTTTCTTGTTTTTTTATACCACCCTTGCAGTCTTGGAATAAAACCCACTTGGTAATGATGTATAATTCTTTTACTGTGTCTTTAGATTCAGTTGGCTAACACTTTGTTGAGACTTTTTGCAACTGTGTTCAGTAAGGGGATTGGTCTATAGATTTCTTTTCTGTTAGTGTCTTTATTTGGTTTTGGTATCACAGTGATGTGCTGGTTTGAAAGGATGTATGTACCCTAAAAGAGCCGTGTTTTAATCCTAATCCAATTTTATAAATCCAGCCATTTCTTCTAATCCCTATTCAGTACTGTATGCTTGAATCTGTAATTAGATCATCTCCCTGGATATGTGAGTCAATCAAGAGTGGTTGGTAAGCTGGATTAGGTAGAGATGTGTCTCCACCGATTTGGATCATCTTGATTAGTTTACTGGAATCCTATAAAAGAGGAAACATTTTGGAGAATGAGAGAGATTCATAGAGAGCAGAGAATGCTGTAGCACCATGAAGCAGAGTCTACCAGCCAGTGCCTTGGAGATGAAGAAAGAAAATCCCTCCTGGGTAGCTTCATGAAAGAGGAAGCCAGGAGAGAAAGCTAGCAGATGATGCCATGTTCGCCATGTGCCCTTCCAGCCGAGAGAGAAGCCCTGACTGTGTTTGCCACATGCCTTCTCACTTGAGAGAGAGACCCTGAACTTTATCAGCCTTCTTGAACCAAGGTATATTCCCCTGGATGCCTTTGATTGGACATTTCTATAGACTTGTTTTAATTGGGACATTTTCTCGGCCTTAGAACTGTAAACTAGCAATTTACTAAATCCCCCTTTTTGAAAGCCATTCTGTTTCTGGTATATTGCATTCCGGCAGCTAGCAAACTAGAACAAGTGATGTTAGCTTCATAAAATGAGGGTAATGTTCCTTTTACTTCAAGTTTTTAAGTAGGATTGGTATTAGTTCTTTTTCGAATGTTTAATGAAATTCCTCTGTGAAGCTTTTCTTTGTGGGAAGTTTTTTTTTTTTTGACTTCCATAAAGGAGATTTATTAAGTTACAAGTTTACAGTTCTAAGGCCATAACAATGTCCAAACTAAGGCATTCAGAGAAAAATATCTTGACTCAAGAAAGGCTGGTCTGGGAAGGCATGTGGTCTGTTGGTCCTTTGGCTTCTGGTTTCAAACAGCTTCCCTGGGATATTTTATTTCTGCATCTCCAAATATCTCTCTCTGTGTCAGTTCTGAAGCTTTTTCCAAAATGCTCTCAAAGGACCCCAATATATGATCCACCATGAATGTGTGGAGACACATCTCCATGGAAAATACCAAATCAAAAGGTCCCACCCACAAATGGGTGGGTCACATCTTCATGGAAACAACTTAATCAGAAAGATCCCACCCAGCAATATTGAATCGGATTAATGTTCATGGCTTTTCTAAGATATACAACACTTTCAAATGAGCTCACTGAGCAAACCCCAATAAGGAGATCCATGCCAACACATATCATAATTAAACTTCTTAAAAGTAAAGATAAAGAATAAAACCTTGAAAGCAGCCAGTGAGAAAAGACATTACTATAGGAAAACACCAATTTGAATGATGGTAGATTTCTGATCTTAAACTATGGAGGCCAGAAGAAAATGATACATTTTTCAAGTGCTGAAAGCAAAGAACTGTCAACCATGAATCCTATATCTGGCTGAGGTCATTTGAAGCTGTATATATCCCAGAAAAGCATGTTCTTAAATTTACCCATTCCTGTGGGTGTGAACTAATCATAAGTAGTAACATTTTTTTTTAGTAGTTAAATTTTACATTTTATATTAAACTAAGCATGAGTAAGATTGAGCTTCTTTTCATAGCTTAAAAGACATTTGTATTTCTTTTTCCAAGACTGTTCATGTCTTTTGCCCTTTTTGGACCATGGGTTATTTTTTTTCAATTAATTTTAAATTTTTTAAAAAATACCAAAGAAACACTAAACAAATGCAAACATTCTAACTTTTAATCATTCTATTCTACATATATAATCTGTAATTCACAATAGCATCACATAGTTTCATATTCATCATCATGGTCATTTCTTGGAACATTTATATCTATTCAGAAAAAAATAAAAAGAAAACAGAAAAAAATTCATACATACCATACCCTATCCCTCTCCCTCATCGATCACCAGCATTTCAATCTAAATTTATTTTAACCTTTGTTCCCCCTATTATTCATCTTTATTCCATATGTTTTACTTGTCTGTTGATAAGGTAGATAAAAGGAGCATCAGACACAAGGTTTTCACAATCATACAGTCACACTGTGAAAGCTATATCATTATACAGTCATCTTCAAGAAACATGGCTATTGGAACACAGCTCCACATTTTCAGGCAGTTCCCTCCAGCCTCTCCACTACATCTTGACTAACAAGGTGATATCTATTTAATGCGTAAGAATAACCTCCAGGATAACCTCTCAACTCTGCCTGGAATCTCTCAGCCATTGATACTTTGTTTTGTCTCATTTCACTCTTCCCCCTTTTGGTGGAGAAGGTTTTCTCAATCCCCTGATGCTGAGTCTCAGCTCATTCTAGGGGTTTTCTCAATCCCTTGATGCTGAGTCTCAGCTCATTCCAGGATTTCTGTGTGGGAAGATTTTTGATGACTGATTGACTGTCTTGCAATTGGTTTGTTGAGGTCTTCTATTTCTTCTGGAGTCAATATAGGTAATTTGTGTGTTTTTAGGAATTTGTCCATTTCATCTAAGTTGTCTAGTTTTTGGCATAAGTTAAAATTTCTTCAGGATCCTGGTATCGACCCCCTTCTCATTTTTAATTTTGTTTATTTTTGTCCTCTGTTTTTTTCCTTGTCAGTCTAGCTAGGCATCCATCAATTTTATTAATTTCTCAAAGAACCAACTTTTGATTTTGTTGATTCTTTCTGTTGTTTTTTTTGTTTATCAGTTCATTTATTTCTCCTTTAATCATGTTACTTCTCTTTTGTTTGCTTTGGGATTAGTTTCCTGTTCTTTCTCTAATTTTCTCCAGGTGAGCTGTAAGTTCTCAATTTTTGCTCATTTTTGTTTTTTAATATAGGCATTTAGCACAATATATTTCCCTCAGCACTGTCTTTTCTACATTCCATAAATTCTAATATGTTGTATTCTCATTATCATTCATCTCCAGATATTTACTGATTTCTGTAGCCATTTCTGCTTTGACCTACTGATTATTTAGGAGTGTGTTGTTTAATATTCAAATATTTGTGAAAACTGTGGATCTTTTGTCATTATTAATCTCCAGCTTCATTATGTTATGATCAGAGTAAGTACTTTGAATAATTTCAACCTCATTAAGTTTATAAAGACCTGTTTTGTATCCCAATGAATGATGTATTCTGTAGAATGTTTCATGTGCAGTAGAGAAGAATGTCTGTCCTGGTGTTTTGAGGTGTAATGATCTATATATGTCTATTAGGTCTAATTTGTTTCTCACATTGTTTAGGTTCTCTATTTCCTTGTTGATCCTCTGTCTAATTGTTCTATGCATAGTGGAGAGTGGTGTATTGAAGTCTTCCACTATTTTTGTAGAAGTGTCTATTGGTCTCTTCAGTTTTGCCAGTTGTTTGCACCGTATATTTTGGAGCTCCTTGATTGGGAGCCAAACATTTACAACTGTTATTTCCTCTTGGTGCATTGTCCCTTTTTCCTCCATGGTACTTCTTAAGTAGTCTGAATTCAGTCTTACATGTTTTTCCTTATATGTAGTAGATTGCTTTTCTTGTGCTGCTTTCATGACTTTCTGCTTTTCTTCAACGATTCACAGTTTGATGAGTGTGTCTTAGACTAGGCCTATTTGGATTTATTCTATTTGGGGTTTGTTGGGAATCTTTGATTTGTATATTTCTTACTTTTTATAAAGGGCTGGGAAGTTTTCCCTGATTATATCTTGTTAACTTTCCCAGCCCTTTATTCTTCTCTTCTTCTGGGATACCAGTTATTCTTATATTTGTGCACCTCTTTTGTCCATCATTTCCCGAAGATCCAGTTCCATTTCTTTCATTTTTCTTGCCATTAGTTCATTTGTGCACTCTAGTTCAGTTGCTCTGTCTTCTTGCTCACTTATTCTTCCTTCTGTTTTTTCAAATCTGCTCTTGTGTCTGTAGTGTATTTATCATCTGGTCTACTATATCTTTCATCTTTATGCAGTCTACCATTTTTCTATTTAATCGTTCAAATTCTTCTTTATGTTCCAGTGTCTTCCTGATATCCTTTATCTCTTAATTAACATCCTTAAATGCTTGTTCCATATTCTGTGTCCCCTCTGGTGTTTTGATTTTGTTGTTTGGCTGGGCCATTTCTTCTTGGATCTTCATATACTTTTTGATTTTCTGTTGTATTCAGTTTATTTGATTATCTTAAGGTTATTTTGCAAGTTGATTTCCTTCACGCATTTGACATTTTATATTTACTTTGCTTTTGTTGAAAGTTCCCTTTTGCACTTGATTTATCGTTAATTACATGCCAAATGATGGCCTTTATTTTATTTATGGGGGTACAGTTCTACTTGAGGGTCTATTAAAAGCTATGTAGGTGTGCACAGGTAGTTCAGTGACAGAACACCCACCTGCCATGTGGGACATCTGGCCTTGATCCTGGCCCGTGCACCCCCCCATTACATTAATAATAAAAATATGAGGAAATAAATAAATAAACATATTTATTTATCAACCATACTATTCCCCCAAGTCAGAAGGAAATAGTGCAAGATATATTGGGAATGAACTCAGACTGCTGTCCACAGAAGGCAGAGAAAATTAAAAAAAAAAGTTTTTTGTAAAAATAAGAAATAGAAACTAAAACAGAAAAAAATCAGTGTAAATATATATATGAAATATATATTTACAAGAGTAAAGATAAAAAATAATGCTAGTAATAATGATATATAGAAAAATATAGTTAAAAAGTAATAAAAACTGCAGATAGGGTGTTTGCCAGAGTTTACTAATAATTCTTCCCAGCGGGTGGTGAGGTTGAGCCCAGACTGCAGCTGCCTCTTCTTACCAGCTGGTGGTGGGCTTTAGCACATCATCCCATCAGGCCCACCCCTCCCTGACTGCTATGGCCTGCTGGGGAGATGGTGTGCATGGTGGGGGCGCTGCTTTGGCAGTGAGTTAGGGGATCTGACAGCAGCCTTCTGGGAGAGCAGCTGATCTGCAGCACCCAGCTGATCCATCTTTCACCATGCTTGACATAGTGGGTATTTGTTTTGACTGGCTGGGTGACCGCTCCTAGGGCTGGGTGGCACAGCTCTTTGTGGTAGAAGTTTGGAAATGTGGTGGACAGCTGGGCCTATCTCTGGTCTTTCCACGGGCGTTGCCAGCTGTGGAGCCATTCAGGTAGGTTTGCCTAGTTGTTGTTCAGTTCCATTTTATTAGTGTGCATTGTGGGAACTGGAAAACACTTAAGTGGCATATGGAGAGGGAGGAGAATTGAAAAGGACACAGTGAATAATGAAGGACCAGAGTATTTGGAATGATTACTGAGTGTTTTGGTTAGTAAGCTGCCAGAATGGGATATACCAGAACTGGAACAGCTTTTAAAAAGGGGAATTTAATAAGCTACAAGTTCACAGTTCTATAAGCCTATGGGAATGTCCAAACTAAGACATCCAGGGAAAGATACCTTAATTCAAGAAAGATCCATGGGTCAGGAACACCTCTGTCAGCTGGGAATGCATGCTGGTGACTTGTTTCTGGGCTCCCGTTGCTTTCAGCCTCACTTTGCTTCTCCAGGGCTGGCTTTTATCTCTTGGCTTCCCTTGGCTCTCTCCAGGTTCTGGCTTGTTTAACATCTGCTGGGCTACAAGCATCCCCAAATATCCCTGTCTCTGGTCTCCCATGTTGACATCTGTGTCAGCTCTCCAGTAAAGTTTCTGTCTGCTCTCTTGTTTCTGACTTTCTCCAAAATGTTTCCTGTTTTAAAGGATTCCGGTAGACTAATCAAAGTCCCATCTGAAAATGGGTGGAGTCACATCTCCATGTAATCAAAAGATCACATCCACAGTTGGGTGTGTTACATCTCCATGGAGATAATCTGAAGTGTCCAACCTACAGTATTGAATCAAGATTAAAAGAAACAGCTGCTCCCACAAGATTGGGTCAGAATTAAAACATGGCATTTCTGAGGTACATAATAGATTCAAACCAGCACACTGTGGTTTTGAAGCATCTTTGATAATAAACCAAATTGTTTGTGCAGTGACACATACTTTGCCATTAGGCAATTGTGACGAGATACACATTGCAAAATCACTCTTTTGACTCTTCTGGCAGTTAAGTTTCCCTCTTTTGCCTGTTTCATGCTTTAGGATTTTAGGAAGCTGGGTATCATACCTGTGGCCAGTTGTCCAAGATTCCACCCCCCCCCCTTTTTTTTATGAGGTTTGGTGGAAATGGAAGAGGGAAGAGAGTAAGTAGTAAAATGTTCCATTCTCTCCTCCTGTATATCTTTTCCTCGTACTTGAAACTGGCTGTGACTTTCCATGGAATGTTATTCTGGGGCTAGTGAGTATTGGTTGGACAACTGTGTGGTAGATAGCATCACATCAGAGGTGAATACTTGACTCTTCCATTACTCATCAACCTCACTAGTGACCCCCCAAATTATGACAGTTTTATTTTTTAAATGTAACTGACTCCATTTGATTCTAAGAGGATTCACTGGTAATGCATCTTGAAATTTCTAGTGTCTTGATTAATCTTCAAACTTGAACAGTCTCAGAAGTTTTTTTTTTTTTAAACTTTTTTTATTGTATAGTATAACATATATATAAAACAAAGAAAGAAAAAAGCAGTAGTTTTCAAATCATTCTTCAACATGTAGTTACAGGACAGATCCCAGAGTTTGTCATGGGCTACAATACCATCATCTCAGATTTCTCCTTTTAGTTGCTCCAGAACATTGGAGGCAAGAAGGAATATATATTTTATCATTTTTTCCTTTTGTATTCAAAATAAGATATATACAAAAAAAGCAATAAATTTCAAAGTACATTGCAGCAATTAGTTGTAGAACAGATTTTAGAGTTTGGTATGCGTTGCAGTTCCACAACTTCAGGTTTTTTTCTTCTAGGTGCTCTAAGATACTGGAGACTAAAAGAAATATCATTGTGATGACTCGGCAATCATACTTGTTTGTTAAACCCTGCCTTCTCTATGTGACTTCACCATCACCTTTAATCTTTCTCTCACTCTTCGGGGTGTTTGGGCTGTGCCCATTCTAACTTTCTCATGTTGGAAGAGACTGTCAATAATAAAGGGTAGGGATATGGAACTAGCTGATGATCTGGAGAGGCTGGCTCCTCTAGGCTTTAGGATTTATCTGGTCCAGAGATGCATCAGGAGGTTGTAGGTTTCTGGAAAGTTACCCTAGTGCATGGAACCTTTGTGGAATCTTATTAATTGCCCTAGGTGTTCTTTAGGGTTGGCAGGAATGGTTTTGGTTGGAGTTTGGCAAGTTATGATAGGTAGCAATGTCTAACTGAAGTTTGTGTAAAGCAACCTCCAGAGTAGCCTCTCGACTCCATTTGAACTCTCTCAGCCACTGATATCTCATTTGTTACACTTCTTTTCCCCCTTTGGGTCAGGATGGCATTGTTGATCCCACGGTGCCAGGGCTAAACTCATGCCTGGGAGTCATCTTCCACGCTGTCAGGGAGACTTTCATACCTGGATGTCATGTCCCACGGGAGGAGGACAATGATTTCACTTGCAAAGTTGTCTAGGAGAGAGTGAGGTCACATCTGAGCAACAAAAGAGGTCCTCCAGAGGTGATTCTTAGGCACACCTGTAGGTAGGCTAAGCTTTTCCACTATATACATAAGCTTCACAAGAGCAAGCTTTAAGATCAAGGGCTTGGCCTTTTGATTTGGGTGCCCCTAATTTTGACATAGTATCAGGGGTTTCCCCAGTGGTAAAGTTTAATAGTTCATATTTTTTCTCCCATCCCTCAGGGGACTTTGCCAATACTTTTTGATTATCGCATAATATATTGTGGGATATATCCAGGCATTGCATTAAGCTATACAGGATTAAAGGCCCTCATTTTTATTCTGGGCTCCCTGTGTTTTGATTGTTTAAATGAGCTATCTAGACAGGTTGAGTTAGATTATGTGCTGCAGAAAATTTAGGGTCTGGACAAAATAAACCTTTCTTCCTTTGGTCTCAAAGAGTAGGTGAGGTTCTAAAATATAGACAATGTCTTCCTTACCCCTGTTTTCTGAATCAGTCGCAGAAATTTTCTTACTCCAAAGCATGTAGAGTATTTGACTTGCCACATAACAGGCAGAGATGGTTATGTGTAGTTTCTCTTTCATCCGCTTAATTAACAAATATATATTGACGGTTTGGCATATATGTATGGAACTTCCTTTACTTCCCAAACTAAAATGATAGCTTGGATTTTTGACCCAAGGAAATATGGAAAAGGAACTTTATAGAAAAAGGCTCTAAACACCCAGATTCCTTTTTAAGTTTTTGACTTGTTGTTATTAAATTATTTTATGTTTCTGTACACTTGGGTGTCTCTAGCCTGTCCTACATTAATTTGGTTCCTGTGTTCCAGAACAAAGGAAAGAAAATTACAGAATTAGGATATTCAGAGATCCATTTGGAAAGGCCAAACTAGCAGTATAAGCTCCAGTATTAATATTTTTGTTTACTTCTAGGCTTGCAAATAGATTTCACACAGTTTCTTTCCCTTTTATTTGTTATCCTTTGAAATAAATGAACATAGTTAATTCAGAGTGGCAAAGCACTTTTCTCTCCCAGGTAATTCCTCTGTTGTGTGTTGGATAATGCTACTTTACTTGGTGATTTTTACCACATTTGAGGTTTTATTGCCTATGGATAAAAATAAATGATGTTTTTATAAGGAGATAGATATCCTAGAGGGAAATTCTGAATCTTCAGTTGCCCATGATTTTCATCTAGGTCTCAGAAATTTGACTTAGATCTATTTATCATTATTTCATTATAAGTTTCCGGGGAGAAGAGAACAGTTTGGATTCTGACAGGCTGAAACAAATATAGACTCGTTAGAAAGCAAGAACAAATGTTTTTTTAAAAAAAAGTAACTAATTTTTTTGGAATGTTTCATTTCTGCACACTGTGTAGGTTTATATAATAGTTTATGAGAGGATATTCATGGCCACATCTTCTAAGCGACTGTACCTTTTGCAGGCATCTAGTTGAGCATTGTTCTAATCCTTGGCCTTTTTTGCCTTTATTTTCCATAATGTATTAGTGCAGCCTTTGAAATACTAAGGACAAAAAGGATATAGGACAACTATTTCAGAAGTCAGAAAGTACAGGACTTTTGGCCTTTTTCAGGTTTCTTTGTTTTTTCAAGGCAAGATGCCATAAAGTTTTCAGATATGCCTGTGACTTTATAGGACACTTTATTTATACTGTGTTTACCTTAACAGAATCCTCTGTTTATTAAAAATTTGTTGGTGCTTAGGATCATGAATTTACTTTTTTTGAGTTAGTTATTCCTATAGCTGTAAGCATACTGGGGAAAGTACACACATCAGAGATGCTGATTGTTATAAGCAAATCAGTTTTTGAAAATTGTTCTTTTTTTCATAGCTGTATTTTACTAGATTTGCTCCTGTTTTTAAAGGAAACTGGAAATCTATTTATTTTGTCATTAACAGAGAAAAATGGGCCTTGTATGCAATTTTGGCTTAATAAAATGGCATACTTCATATGTTATGCTGAATACTTGATGCTCCCATAGTTTTTCTTTACAGATACACGTGTAATTATGAAATGCATCTTTAGGTGTAGTAATTTTAGGGCTAACCTGAAAGAACGAAGTGATGCTTGTTTTTTTTTGCCAGCTTAATTTTGCTGTTTTCATAATTTTTTTTTTTTTTTTTTTTTTACATGGGCAGGCACCAGGAAACGAACCCGGGTCCTCGGGCATGGCAGGCAAGCATTCTTACCTGCTGAGCCACCGTGGCCTGCCCTCATAAATTTTTTTAACTTTGAAATTTGGGCTTAGTTTTAATTGCTGCCTAAGTGCATTGTATGGATAGATCACAATTTATGTAACCCCTCCTATGTCTTAACTATTTCATTTGCTTCCATTTTTCATGTTCATAGTAGTGTAGTCTATAAATTTGTATGTAAGTCTTTGTCAGCACCCTGATTATCTCCAAGAATTACTTCATAATTAATATTTTTGTTAGTGCAGACATATCAGTCTCACCAACATCGAGTATAATTAAACCATCTGTATGACTATCTGCAAGTTCTTAAAATTATAGAAGTAAAAGTATTAGAGCTTAACATTTTGCAGAGGGGGTGTTGAAACCCAGATAACTAATTAAAAATAGTAAGCTGAGGTCAGGTTAGAATTTCTGTTTTCTGGACTTCTAGTTCAGTATTATTTTTACCAGAAAATATTAGTTATTATTTATTTAATGTCTAACATAGCTAGGTGCTATAATGGGAAAACTTTTCTGTTTTTAAAATTGTAATCTACTCAAAAGCCAAATGGTAAGGGGCTTAAAGTTATTTTATGATTTATAGAAAAGAGGATTTAAGGGAGAAATTAGGATAGTTTACAAATGTTGAATGTGAAAAAAGTAGATAAACTTTTCCCACTGTTCTGAGGATGGAATTAAGGGAAATAGGTGGAATTCATAGCTAAGTCTTTGGCTTTATATAAGGAATAGGTTTTCTGAAGAGTACAATATTGCTATTTCACTAAATAAAGGGGAGGTGTGATTGAGCTAATATCGCTCAGTGTTTGGAAGTGTTTAAGCCTAGTCTTGTATTTATCTGTCAGGATTGTAAAAAGTATGACAAGTTGACTAAAGATAATGTGCTTGGTATAGTGCCAGGCACATAGTTTAATGCTCAGAATGGCATTTTTAATTATTACTGTTATTAATAGTGATAAAAAAATTCTGTAGGTAGTGACAGTATGAGCACTGATGCTGATAAATAATGAACAGATGTAAGCCAAAGAAGAGTAATGATGAGGGAGAAAGAAATGAGAGCACTGTCTCAGAGAGCCATTGGGAGTTAGAGAATTTCTAGGAAGTAAACAATTTGCTGTAAAATATAAGATGGAGTTAAAAGACAGGGAGTTGAAAAAACATTAGATTTGGTTAGAAGGGCAGCTGAGACCACCTAGGCATTAAATGTCAGATTGTGCCAGTTAAAAGAGACTAGTGCTATTGATTGTACACCATATGTAGAATGTTTGTCAAGAATGTTTGTTTGTTAGTTTGTTAAGGTTTACAATAAAAATTTAAAAAAAAGACTAGTATTGAGGGAATTGAGGTAAATAATTTTTTTTTTTGTAAGTTATGAACTTTGGAAGATAAGTTAACTATTTGATGGGATTGCAGATGTTTTCAGTTTTAGGTAAAGGAAGAATCCAAGAATTTAGAAACAAATACTGGGAATGATGAAATCATTCAATAAAAAAGATCGGAACAGGAAAAAGAGAAATATTCCCTAGGACTCTGGATTTGGTTGTAAGTTGTAACCTGATTGGATGAGTAAAAATTTCTAAAGAAAAATAATGTGTGGGAACAGTTAAGTCAGAATGGAAAGGTTTTTTAAAATGTGGAAGGGTTAGTCTCTAAATGAGAGTTCAGTATGCTTGTAGGTACATTGTAAGGGAAGGAAACTTTAGCCTATGAGACCAAGAGGACACTCATTCTCTTGGTAAGATATCCCTGATAAAGAGATGGTTGCAGGCAGGTCAAATGACCTGCAAGAATTTTAGTCTCCATACAGAATCCATTTGTACCATTTATATTGAGAAATGAAAATGGAGTGTTCTGATTCATTGTTCTCTAAGCACTCTTACCTTATAGATTTTTGTGAGAGTCTGCCCAGAGGAAGAGAATGAGCTAGTCATGCTAAGTAGTCTGGATCTTATGACTGTTATAATTCAAATTATAGAACAATGAATTGGCATTCTGGCTAAGATAATATTTTTTTTCTTTTATATATATATATTTTTTTTTAATTAGAGAGGATGTGGTTTACAGAAAAATCATGCAGAAAATACAGAGTTCCCATATATCTCCTGTTTTGGTTTGCTACAGCTGCTGAAATGCAGTATACCAGAAATGAACTGACGTTAACAATGGAATGGATTAAAAGGACATGGCCTTTTCTAGAGTATATAACAGCTTCAAACTAACACGCTTCCACCCTCTGGACCCCTGTGCTGGTTTGAAAGGATTATGTGCCCAAGAAAATCCATGTCTTAATCCTGATCCATTTTGGGGAGGCAACTGTTTCTTTTTTTTTTTTAATAATAAAAATTTTTTTTTTAACATAACATACAAACATGAACATTCTTATCATATGATCATTCCATTCTTGGTATATAAACAGTAACTCACAGTATCATCACATAGTTGTATATTCATCACCATGATCACCTCTCAGAACATTTGCATCAATCCAGAAAAAGAAATAAAAAGAAAAAAAATTCGTATATACCATACCTCCTACCCCTACCACCAGCATTTCAATCTACTGAATTTATTTTAACATTTGTTCCCCTATTATTTATTTATTTTTAATCCATATGTTTTACTCGTCTGTTGATAAGGTAGATAAAAGGAGCATCAAACACAAGGTTTTCACAATCACACAGTTGCATTGCAGAAGCTCTATCATTATACAATCATCATCTAGAAACATGGCTATTGGAACACAGCTCTACATTTTCAGGCAGTTCCCTCCAGCCGCTCCATTACACCTTAACCTTAACTTAAAGGTGATATCTATTTAATGTGTAAGAATAACCTCCAGGCTCACCTCTCGACTCTGTTTGGAATCTCTTAGCCATTGACACTTTATTTTGTCTCATTTCACTCTTACCCCTTTTGGTTGAGAAGGTGTTCTCAGGCCCTTGATGCTGAGTCCCAAATCATTGTAGGTTTCTATCCCTCATTGCCAGGAAGGTCCATACCCCTGGGAGTCATGTCCCATGTAGAGAGGGGGTGGGTAGTGAGTTTGCTTGTCCTGTTGGCTGAGAGCAGCCACATCTGAGCGACAAAAGAGGTTCTCTGGTGGTGATTCTTAGGCCTAATTTTAAGTAGACTTAGCCTATCCTTTGCGGAGTTAAGTTTCATGTGAACACCCCAAAATTGAGCTTCAGCCTATTGCTTTGGTTGTCCCCACTGCTTGTGAGAATATCAGGAAGTCTCCACTTGGGAAAGTTGAACTTTCCTCCTTTCTCACCATACCTGCAAGGGAACTTTGCAAATACTTTTTAATTCACGGTTCAAATCACTCTGGGATTTATTGCCCCGATAAATCTGGACAAACCTATGAAATCTCATGCCCTACTCAAGGTTCCATATACTTATGGGGCAACTGTTTCTTTTAATCCCTATTCAGCACTGTAGGTTGGAAGCTTGATTAGATTATCTCCGCAAAGATGTGACATGCCCAATTGTGGGTATTAACCTTTGATTAAAAAGAAATGTGACTCCATCCATTCCAGATGGGTCTTGATTAGTTTACTGGAATCCTCTAAAAGAGGAAACATTTTGGAGAAGGTGAGAGAGCCACGAGAACCACGGGAGCCCACATATCCAGAGTCCTTTGGAGATGAAGAAGAAAAATGCCCCTGGGGAGCTTCATGAAAGAAGAAGCCTGGAGAGAAAGCTAGCAGACGTTGCTATGTTAGCCATATGCTTTTCTAGTTGAGAGAGAAACCTGAATGTCCTCGGCCTTCTTCAACCAAGGTATCTTTCCCTGGATGCCTTAGATTGGACATTTCTGTATCCTTGCTTTAATTTGGACATTTTCACTGCTTTAGAACTGTAAACTTGCAACTTAATAAATTTTCTTTTTTGAAAATTGTTCTCTTTCTGGTATATCACTTTCTGGCAGCTAGCAAACTAGAACACCCCCCAAATGATATGTTCTTTCCATATGTAAAATACATTAATTCTCTCACAAAATCACAAAAGCTTTAAATCATTTCAGTAACAATATTAAGTACAAAGCCTCATCAGAATTAGTTCCAGGTGAGGTCTGTCCTGGGTCAAAATTCCTGTGTGGTTGTGAACTTGTGGAACTTAGAACAGGTTGTTTGCTTCCAATATACAAAAGAGGAGGAGTCATAGAGTAAAAATTCCAATTACCTTAGGGAGAAATTGAAAGGAAAACAGGGGCCATAAGACCAAAGAGTTCTGAAAACCTGAAGGTATACTTCATTAGATTTCAAAATCTGAGAGTCGTCTAAAAATGATGTTTTATCCTTGGGGTTTAATAATATAACAGCCCCATTCTTTCCAAGAGATTGCACAGTGGCTCTGCTCTCTACAAGTACTGAGGCGAGGGTCCAACATCTTCAAGCATTGGGGGGATGGCCATGCTCTCAGCTCCACCCTCTTTAAACATCTAGGCAGCAGCTGAGCTCTAAGCCCCACTCTCCTCAAGCATCAGGTGGCGTCTGTACTCTCTCCTCTTTTTGGGGCATAGGCTCAACCCCCTCAGAGCAGTAGAATGGTATCCAGACTCTCTCTAATCCCCAAGGAATGTGCTCTGCCCCCTTGAACAACTGGGTGGAAGGCCTGCCCTCTGCAAGCTCTGGGGCAAACTCATCTACTCCATGTGCATGGGTAGTGGGTCTGTCTCCTGGCCTGAGCTGTCTTTGCTCCAGACCTTAGTTTCCATGGTTCTGCCTTTGAAATAATTTTTCTTTCAATGTGTCCCTTTTCAGTTTCTTTTAGCCCAGGCTGACAATGGTTCTGTTCATACAGCACACAGGGATCACAGCTGTCAGACAGTAAGACTTTCCACAGATCCTTTCTGTGGATCCTTTCATCTCTAAGCCTGACTTACACTAAAATGGCTGTCTGGTTCCATGGTCAGTTAAATTCTCACATGGGGTACTATACTCTGGGGAACCACTTTCTGTAAGCTCACAATTTTCATCAATTTCTGTTTCACTTCAGTTCTCAGCATATTCCTTTCCTCTCACATTTTATTATAAGTTACAAAGAGTAGCCAGGCTGCACTTTATGCATTTAATTTGGAAATCTCTCTGGCTAAATATCTAAGCTCATCACTTTCAAATTCTGCCTTCCATCTGACATCAGTACTCAATTTTGCCATAGTCTCTGCCACTTGAGAACAAGGGTCACCTTTCTTCTAGTTTGCAGTGACACATTTGTCATATCTGTCTAAGACCTATTGGAAATACTTTTAATGTCCATATTTCCCCCAACAGTCTCTTCAGAGCATTCTAGATTTTTTTCCATCAAGGTCCTCACAATTCTTCCAGAATCTTCCCCTTATCCATTTATAAAGCCATTCTATAATTTTTGATATTTGCAAATTGTGACACCTCAAGTCTCAGTAACAGAGTCTGTTTTTATTTGCTAAAGCTGCTGAAATGCAATATGCCAGAAATGGACTGGCTTTAACATGGGGATTTATTAACTTACAAGTTTACAGTTTTAAGGCCATGAAAATATCCTAATTAAGCCATCAACAGGACAGTACCTCTCTGAAGACTGGTGGCTAGCACCCAAAACACCTCTCTCACATGGGGATGTTTATGGCTGGCTCCCGAGTTTCATTGTTTTCGGCTTCTGGTTCTAGTGGTTTCCTCTCTGAGCTTCTGTAGGGCCTCTCTTAGCTTCTCTGGGACTTTTCTCTATGAGTTTCTCTTAAATTGATCTTGTTTAAAGGGCTCCAGTAAGGGAATTAAGAGTCCCTCCCCACCCCCCTTGGGGCAACTCCTCAATTGAAATAACTTAATCAAAAGGTCCCACCTACAATAGGTCTGTTATCTCAGGAATGGATTAAAAGAACATTGTCTTTTCTGGGGTACATAACAGCTTCAAGCCAACATTGTTTCATGTTAGTTGGATTACTATAGCTTTGTAGTATGTTTTAAAATTAGCAAGTTTGAATCCTTCAACTTCTTTTTCAAAATGTTTTTAACTATTCAGGGTCACTAACCTGCCATGTAAATTTGGTGATTGGCCTTTCTATTTATGCAAAAATGGCTGTTGGAATTTTGATTGAGATTGTATTGACTCTGTAAGTTGCTTTGGGTGGAAGTGCCATTTTAACAATATTTAGTCTTCTAATCCATGAACACAGAAAGTCCTTCGGTTTATTTAGGTCTTTGATTTCTTTTAACAATGTTTTGCAGTTTTCTGGGTGTAAGTCCTTTACATTTTTGGTTAGATTTATTCCTAGGTATTTGATTCTTTTAATTGCTACTGTATATGGGATATTTTTCTTGATTTTCTTTTCAGATAGTTCATTACTAATGTGTGGTACTCATTTGGGGGTGTATCTTGTCACACACACCCCTCCCACCCCCCGCCATAGTTCATTGAATTTCTTAGCTCTAGTAGTTTAGTTGTGGATTTTTCAAATTTTCTATTTATAGGATCATTTAATCTGCAAATAAAATTTTACTTCTTTTCCAGTTTTGATGCTGTTCTAGTTTGCTAAGGGCTGGAATGCAATATATCAGAAATGGAATGACTTTTTAAAAAGGGGAATGTAATAAGTTGCTAGTTTATAGTTTTGAGGCTGAGAAAGTCCCAATTAAAGCAAGTCTATAAAAATGTCCAAATAAAGGCACCAACAAGAGGTTACCTTTCACTGAAGAAACGCTGAAGAAATTCAGAATTTCTTTCTCGACTGGAAAGGGACATGGCAAACACAGTGATGTCTGCTAATTTTCTCTCCAGTCTTCTTGTTTCATGAAGCTCCGTTGGGAATGTTTTTCTTCTTCACCTCCAAAGGTCTCTGGTGGCGTGGGCTCTCTGCTTCATGGATCTCTCATCACGTTGATCTCATCACTGTGATGATAAAGATGAGATGGTATAATCTAGGAATTCCTAGAGTGTATAATGATAGGGACTAAGTGTACAAAGTTGTCATTCTCCATTTTTCTCCAAAATGCTTCCTCTTTTAAAGGATTCTACTAATCAAGACCCACATGGAATGGGTAGAGTCACATCTCTATTCAAAAGTTCATACTC
>PVIY010047523.1:0-17818 GCA_004026745.1 Myrmecophaga tridactyla | reverse complement strand
ATTAATATTAAGAAGTAGTACGCATCCATTACCATGTTTTGCAGTGATTTTCTATTCTGTGACAGGTGAGTGACATTTTGAAAATGCAAAAAATAAAAATGGGGGTGATGTTTTAAGATGTTTAATGCTTCCTGCTCCTTTTGTTTTCTAAGAACTTGTTCTTAGAATGGTAAGGGTAGAGTATCATGAGGTATGAATTGTAACAGTGAATGGGAAATGGAGGCTTGCTTGGTTCTGGCCGTCCTTACAGTAGTCCTGTTTTTGGGAAGTTCTTGGTGGGAGATTGCATTATAGGGAGCTTGGTTCCATCAGACTCAAGGACAACATGAGGGAAAGGAAAGAAAAGAAAATAAGAAGTTCTCTTATATAGGATCCCAGAAATAGAATAAGAGAGTGTGGAGAGAGGTAAGTTGTCACAGGTAGAGCAAGTCTTTAAATCACATGGAAAGATGCGCCATCTTTCTAAACATTCCCTCTGTCCTTACACATTTGGTCTGTAGCGAGCCTCACCTCCCAATCTTTTCCTTCCCATTGGAGATGTTCACAATACTGAAGAAGTAGTTGCTGATTAAATAAGAGAGACCAAGCTAAAAGAGGAGGGTGACCATCTATGCCTACAGAAAGAATGATAGTAGTTTGGGGGCATATCTTAGATATTGAACTACTTTTACTTTGTTTTATATTTTTCCCCTTTGAACACCTATTTATCTCTGATGTACCAAGTCCTCTAGAGGGTAAACCAAGAAATGCTCATGTCAAATGTCTTAGGGGTTCAAGGTAAATCCTTTCGACAAATTTTAAGAAACACTGAGTATCTTTGATAACCTTAGAATTAAAAACATACCAAGTTAGAAGTCACCGGAAAAATGATTGTGTCTGCCATATGCAGTACGTTTCCATCATGGCCCTTGCATCTAGCAGGGTTCTGCACATGTTCTGGGTGGGTGTGATAGGCCCGAGGATCTTAGTATCATTTTGAGAACATTCTCCTTTTCTTGACTGGGAAAGACATTAAAGACTTCCTAGAGATTTTTTTTTTGACTTTTTGTTGTAGTGCAAGTTTCAACTCATGTTTTCTAAAATGATTTTTGAGGTAGAGATGGCCTCTTTTGAGGTCTTTACATGCTACTGCTTAAACCATAGAGGTTCACTATTCCTGGCTGATTAGGCATTTATAAGAAGTCTGGAAAAATCGTCATGCCTGTATCAAGAATTATATATTTTGAATTAAATGCATGCAGATATGTGACCATTAGATGCAATTCCTTAGGAGGCAAAGCACCTCCAACCAAGAGCCTCCACGCCCAAAATGTTAATGTTCTATAGCCCAGTCTATCCCCACCTTTAAATTAGCAGAAGTCAAGGGCAGTTGGCCCCACATAGCAACTGTGTATGACCCAAATATTAGTCAAAAGATTTGCTAATAAGTGGATCCAAGGTTAGCAAGATGTTTTAAAAAACATTTATGAGTCCTTTGACTTTCAAATCTATATTAAAAATGACATTAACAGCTGAGTGTTACTTAGAACCCATGAATTAAAAAAAAAACAATTCACGAATTTCAAAATGTCATTCATTCCCTGTAAGCTTTTGTCCAGTTATAACTGTATTCACTTAGAATGAAAAGAATATTATGTGAATGGGTTAGTTGCTCATTATTTATCCTGAGCAATTTATGGTTTTATGACAAGTTCAATCAGCAATCAGAAGTATGATACAAGGTGAAATTTTCTCACTCAATAATTGTTAGAAGCAAATAATTTCAAATAAAAATCAATTTCAATTGATTGTTCAGACTTTTCTGTGGAGAGAAACAGGTGGTACCAATAATTCTGATAACTGTTAAGAGCGATAGCTTCCTATTACAGAATCAAGATAGATTCTCTATTTATAGGTAAAAATTAAATTTGATTGGAGGTAAAATTGAGTTCATTACCTGACAAGAGATTGGTAGTTCGGTTGTGCATTAAATATATCTTCTTGTTTTTGTTCTTGATTAGTCTTTCCAGAGATCTCCTTTTTATTAGTTTCTTCAAAAAACCAACATTTAGTTTCATTGCTTACCTTCAATGTTATATTTATGTTTTCTATTTCATGACTTTCTGTTTTTCTGTGTTATTTATTTCCTTCTATTTTCTTTCTCTTAATTTTTTTCTAACCTTTTAGGTTGAATTCTTAGCTTATTATTTTTAATCTACCTTACTGTCTGTTAAAGTTATTTAGGCTACAAATTTCTTTTACGGCTCTAGCCTAACATGAATTTTGATATGTAGTGCATTTTTTCACTTCTATATGTTTTATATGTCTGGCATAATTTCCTATTTCAAAATATGTTTTTTTACTATAAATAAACACCTGCACACACACACACACACTTTTTTTTAGCTTTCTTTGTTGATGTTGATTTATAAATTTACTGTGTTCACAAAAAGTGAATTGTATAATGCTGATTCTTAATAATTTTTTTGAAATTTCCTTTGTGCCCAAACATTTAGTCAATTTTTTATGATGTTCCATATGTTCTTGAAAATGATGTGTGTTCATATTTTGCTAAATGCATGCTAGCTTTTTATAGCAAATACAATTTCCTGTACTGAATTTTATATGCCAAACTCTTACTCTGCCTTATTTTTTCCTATGTCCCTTTCAGGAAGCTGATACAGATGAGAATCAGGGAACTTTGACATTTGAAGAGTTCTGTGTTTTTTACAAAATGATGTCATTAAGACGGGACCTTTATTTGTTGCTCTTGAGTTACAGTGACAAGAAAGATCATCTCACCGTGGAAGAACTGGCTCAGTTTTTGAAGGTGGAGCAAAAGGTATCATTAGAGTAGTGAATTTAATGTTTACTTAGAAGTACTTGTGAAAGACACTTGGGTTTTTCTTGGGGTTGGATGTAGAGTTACTTTAAATTTAGCATGAGGGTAAATACCACTATTCCATAGTCATCTTATCCCTGAGTCATTGAAATGCTTTCCCAGTGGTTTGTAAGAGGAAATGATAAATTGAGCAGTCATTTATATAATTTTTACCTTAGGTGTATTGAATGTTAACTTATATATGTTTCATTTTAGAAACAGAAATAATATAGCTAGGTATTTATTAACTAAACTATGGTATAATTCTTAGGTAGCAGTATAGTAGGTCATTGACAAGTATACATTTCTGATAGGAAATTGCATTTGGATATAGCAGAAGGCTAAGTAAATTAAGTCCATATTAGCAAAATGAAGCCCTAATCTATATTTAAAGACCTTTAATTTTAACATTATGTAGGCTGAACTGTGGTTAACAGTTTGTCATATCATCCCTGTTCTTTTTTATATTACCTCAAACTCTTTTTGCTCTTCACTAAAATTGAGTAGTGAATGAAAATTTTGCTTAAGTTTCTTAGCCTTTTATATTAGAACATTTTTGGGGGGGTGGGGAAGAGAGGCTTTTGGTTTTGCTGTAGTTAATGAGGTTTACTTATCTTTTCATTTTCTGTGGATTTATGGACTCACAGTTTTAATATAAAAAACTACTTAGTCCCTTTATCCATTTTAAATCAAAGGCATTTATCTTTATTGAAATCATAAAACATCATTGAATGTTTGGACTGTCTGGTACAATAATCCAATAGAGCATATTCTTTCTACAATGCCCACAAGAATAATTGTGTGCTTGAGCATATTTTTAAAAAATGATAGCTGTACTAGGAATCTATGATACTTACATACCATATAATTCACCCTTTTCAAGTGTATAATTCAGTGTTATGAATTAGGTAACCATCACCACTATTCAATATCAGAATATTTTCAGCATCCCAAAGAAAACTCTTCTACTCATTAGCAGTCATTCTCCATTCTTTCCTCCCCTTTACCACCAGCAACCACTAATTTCCTTATTGTCTGTATGGGTTGTCTGTTCTGGACATATTACATAAATAGAATCATGCAATAATAAGGCCATTTTGATTGGTTTATTTTGCTTAAGTAATGCTTTCCAGTTTCATTGATATTGTATATGTATCAGTACTTCATTCCTTTATATTGCCTAATAATATTCCATTGTATGGATTAGTCATATATTTTTTTTTACCCATTTGGGTGATGGACATTTGAGATGTTTCCAATTTTGGCTATCATGAATAAGGCTGCTATGAACTTTGTGTACACATTTCTGTGTTGATTTGTATTCAGTTGTCTTGGGTATATACCCATGGTTTTAGCACTTCATTTAACTTGGATTTGGTTATTGAAAGAAATTCATGTGAACCAGAATAAACTGCTGTAGAATTTTTTTTTTTTGGCATTTAATAGGGGGAATTTATTAATTTGCAAGTTTACAGTCCTAAAGCCAAGAAAATGTCCCAATTAAAGGAAGTCTATAAAAATGTCCAAATTAAGGCACCAAGAAGAGGTTGCCTTTGGTCAAGAAAGGCCAGTGAAGTTCAGGGTTTCTCTCTCAGCTGGAAAGGCACATGGTGAACATGGTGACGTCTGCTAGCTTTATCTCCAGGTTTCTTGTTTCATGAAGCTCCCCCAGGGGCATTTTATCTCCAAAGGTCTCTGGCTGTGTGGACTCTTGTAGTTCTTGTGGCAATCTCATCATTCTAAAAAAGGGATTCTCTATGAAATGTTTCCTCTTTTAAAGGATTCCAGTAAACTACTCAAGACCCACTTGGAATGGGTAGAGTCACATCTCTCTCTATTCAAAAGCTCATACCCACAATTGGGTGAGTCACATCTCTGTGGAGATATTCTAATCATGTTCCTAACATACAATACTAAATAGGGTTTAAAAGATCCACAAGCTGGATCAGGATTAAAGTGTGACTTTTCTAGGGCACATAATCCTTTCAAACTGGCACAAACCCAATCCCTCCTCTCCTCCCCTCTTGCCGTTGGCAAACTGTACTATACTCTTTTGAACATGAGAGTTAATCACTCTGGGATATATACCCAGAAGTGCAAGTGCTAGATCTTAATGGGATATATATTAAAAACTGCCCAACTGATTTGCAAAATGGCTATCTCTCTCTCATATTTTCACACTGTTGCTAGCAATATGAAAGTGATCCAGTTTTCTCTGCAGGCTCCATAGCATTTGCTTTTATCACTATGTTTTATTTTAGCTGCTCTGATAGATATGTAGGATATTAAAGTGTGATTTTAATTTGTCTTTCCCTGATGACTAACATATGTTAATTTTTTAGTTAATTAAAAAATATATGTATAACAACAAACACAAACATTCTTAAGGTAAGATCATTCCGTTCTACATATATAATCAGTAATTCACAATATCATCACATAGTTGCATATTCATCATCATGATCATTTCTTAGAACATTTGCATCAGTTCAGAAAAAGAAATAAAAAGACAACAGAAAAAAATTTATACATACCATACCCCTTATCCCTCCCTTTCATTGATCACTAGCATTTCAATCTACTAAATTTATTTTAACATTTGTTCCCCCTATTATTTACTTGTTTTTAATCCATATGTTTTACTCATCTGTCGATAAGGTAGATAAAAGGGGCATCAGACACAAGGTTTTCACAATCGCACAGTCACATTGCAAAAGCTATATCATTATACAATCTTCTCCAAGAAACATGGCTAATGGAACACAGCTCTCCATTTTCAGGCACTTCCCTCCAGCCTCTCCATTACACCTTAACTAAAAACGTGATATCTATTTAATGCTGTGCTGGTTTGAAAGGAAGTATGCCCCCTAGAAAATCCATGTTTTAATCAAAATCCCATTTCATAAAGGTAGAATAATCCCTATTCAATACTGTATGTTTGAAACTGTAATCAGATCATCTGCCTGGATGATGTGATTTAGTCAAGAGTGGCTGTTAAACTGGATTAGGTGATGACATGTCTCCACCCATTTGGGTGGATCTTAAAAGAGGAAACATTTTGAAGAATGGGAGATTCAGAAAAAGTGGCACCACAAAGCAGAGAGTCCACAAGCCAGCGACCTTTGGAGATGAAGAAGGAAAATGCCTCCCGGGGGAGCTTCATGAAACCAGAAGCCAGGAGAGAAAGCTAGCAGATGATGCCGTGTTTGCTATGTGCCCTTCCAGCTGAGAAAGAAACTCTGACTGTGTTCGCCATATGCCCTTCCATTTGAGAAAGAAACTGTGAACTTCATTGGCCTTCTTGAACTGAGGTATCTTTTCCTGGGTGCCTTTGATTGGACATTTCTATAGACTTGTTTTCATTGGGATGTTTTTTCCGGTCTTGGAACTGTAAACTAGCATCTGATTAAACTCTCCTTTTTAAAAGCCATTCTGTTTCTGGTATATTGCATTCCAGCAGCTAGCAAACTAGAACAAATGCGTAAGAATAACCTCCAGGATAATCTCTCGACTCTGTTTGGAATCTCTCAGCCATTGACATTTTATTTTGTCTCATTTTGCTCTTCCCCTTTTGGTCGAGAAGGTTTTCTCAATCCCTTGATGCTGAGTGCCGGCTCATTCTAGGATTTCTGTCCCACAATGCCAGGAGGGTCCACACCCCTGGGAGTTATGTCCCACATAAACAGGGGGAGGCTGGTGAGTTTGCTTGTTGTGTTGGCTAAGAGAGAGAGAGGCCACATCTGAGCAACAAAAGAGGTTCTCTTGGGGGTGACTCTTAAGCCTAATTTTAAGTAGGCTTGACCTATGCTTTGTGGGGTTAAGTTTCATATGAACAAACTCCAAGATTGGGGGCTCATCTGCTGTAGAATTTTAATAAGTAGAGCAAAGAGTCAATAGTTGAATATTAAAGGGAGATCAATTTTCATTAGCCCTAAGAAGTATAGCTGACCAAGAATAGATGGGGAAGCTTTGGCAATTGTGAGTTTTTCTCCTTAAAGTTGTTGACAAGGGTTAGAGATGCTATTAAGGAAATTCAAGCGTGGAAGGATGCTTGGATTAGAAAAATTTCGGATTAATGCATTGTCTTATATGAACACATTCTGTCTGTCAGGCATTATGCTACTTTTGAGAATGGACAAAACTGCCCCTCAGAGAGCTTATGATAAAGAGAAATATATGTTGATATTTATAATTTTGAGAGTCTATGAGGATGGAAGATAATGCTAAAAAGTGAAAAAACATATTTTTGAAGATTTCCTAGGTTTTTCCTTTTTGAGGCAGAATAAAATTTCATTATTGTTCTGGTACTATTTCTTCTGGACCATTTTTTTTAAAACAAAAATACCTTTGTGAGATACAAAAATATTAATTAGTAAACCATGCAGTTATGCCATTTATTTTGGTCTTAGTTTGAATTAAATTGAGTTTCTGAAGTGACTTTCCATTTGAAAGTCATTCAGCTCTTTTTTTAAAAAAAAATTTTTATTTTATTTTATTTTTAAATGCAGTTTCAGTGAAAAATATCCATATAGCATACAAACATCCAAACTATATAATCACTGAGGTCACAATACTTAGATCATACTTAGATCATGGGGTTGTGTACACAACATCACTTACAACCCCATGATCAATTTTTGAACATTTTCATTACTGCAGAAAAGAAATAAAAATGAAAAAGAAAACCAAAATTGTCCTGTGCCCTTTATCCCCCTATTATTGACCCATAGTATTGGTGTAGTACATTTGATGCAATTGATGAAAGAATATTGAAATGTTACTGTTAACTGCAGTCCATAGTTTGCAATAGGTACTTTTTTCCCAGTATACCCCTCTATCACTAACTCCTTGTGATAGTCTCATACATTTGTACTAATTCAGGAAATAACTGTTCTTATTTGTTTCATATTTTATATTTTTTCATATTTGTACATCATACTGTGTAATCATAGACATCGTCCACCACAGGATTCACTGTGTTACATTCCCATGTTTTAACCTCCAGCTTTCCTTCTGGTGACATCCATGACTCTAAACTTCCCCTTTCCGCCATATCACACACCGTTCAGCACTGGCTCCCAGTAACATGCTGCGGTGACCTCTGTCCATTTCCTAGTGTTGAAGTTCACCTAGCTAAGCATTCTGCACATATTAGGCAACTGCTCCCCATTCTTTGGCCTCACACTATACCCTGGTAACCTATATTCTATATTTTATGTCTATGCATTGACATTTAATTAGTTCATATCAGTGAGAACATACAATATTTGTCCTTTTGTTTCATTGATTTCACTTAAGATAATGTCCTCAAGTTCCATCCATGTTATTGCATGCTTCAAGACTTCATTTCTTCTTATTGCTGTCATTCAGCTTTTTAAATTTAGTTTAAAAAAGTTAAACAAACTTTACAAAACTAAGTTAATAGCATTTTTAAACTAAGTTAATAACTTTTTTAAACTAAATTAATTCTATGAATTATCAGTTCTTCTTACCACAGCCTAAACTCTTTTTGTCGTTCATAATCTGTGCTAGCCAGGATTTGTAGATTCATTAGTGGTACAATTTAAAATCTGCTGCAATTGACATGACTGAGCATTTTTTTATAGCTTAATTTAAGTACAGTTTTTGAATTTTTCTCACATATAGGTTAATTTAATGACCAGATTCTGCTACCTTTTACTTTAACAAGAATGGAAAAAGTAAGAAGTTTAGGTGCACCCAACTCTATACATATATTTCTTTCTCTGAACTATTTATTTATCAGTGAGCCTTAGCTCCAAAATATTTTCACATCTTTTAAAACATATTTGAAATATAAACTATCTAAAAGAACTGTTTCAGTTTAAAATTAAGAAAGCAGTTAGCAAATTGTTAATTAAGCAAACCATTTTTGGTGCAAATGTGGTAGGTATAGATTGATAAACTTGAGTTCGCTTAATTAATATTCTGATGCCAATCAAAAAAAGTGGGCTCTCTGCCCAGTAAGCTCAGATGGCCAATACCTGAGACAATGGAGTTTCAAAATGAGAAGGAATTTATTGCTAAGTGCAAAGCAGGAGATCAGATGGCCTATCAGCCTAAACATCTTTCTCCCTGAACTGCAGTATCTTTGATAGTTTTATGGTATCAAAAGATGACCAGGTTTAGGATAATGAGATGACAAGGTTAATGATGATCTAAATTACTGAGCATTGATTAGTCATAGGAGGTATGTAAGAAAATGGCGGCCTTAATATGATGATGGGTATAACTTTTGGTCTTATAATACTATAGACCACTTAGTATAGGGATAGGTCATTTATAGGTTAGAGTTTAAGCTACTGTGCATGTCAGCAGGCCAATTTTGGTTACATAGTTCTATTTAGCAAGACAGTTTTGGAATTGGGGTGGATTAGCTCTGGGCTGATAACATTAGGGACTGTCTTTAGTGATCTAAGACTCTAAAATTAGACTCTAAAATTGAAAAAACAGGATAAAGGGGTACAAGTGGGGTCAGTCACAAGGTTTTTATAATCAGAAGATAAAGGCTACGTAGCTATACAATTGTTATCAGAGATCAAGGCAGCTGGATGACAGTTCAAAAATTTCAGATTTTTTTTTCTATTCTAATGTACTAGAAAGTAAAATAAAATATCGATATAATGATCAGTAATCATACTCATTTCTTAAATCCTATATTCTGTTACAATGTCTGTGGGTGGCAGAGCTGAATATTTTTCCTTGTGTTTGTTTTTCAAATGCATTTCTTGTATTTTGTTTGGAAGTCTGTCTAAAATACCAAAAAATTGGCTGTATGCATCTGTCCTGTTTTTCTGTTGTATTTATCTTGTGTTGGTGTGTGTGCATGAGAGAGGAAGAGACAGCCAGACAGATGGCCACTGACGAATTCTATGGAGAGATATACTCTGATCAAATGCCATTAAAGACCTAACAACTGGCTCAGTACTATTAGCTGTTATTTGAAATATACAGTACTCAAGTAGGAAGTAGTTTTTATGCCTTTCTTGATGTCTCTCTCAAAACAAAATTTCCAGAGTTTAATGCATTGCATGTTTCCCTATTCTTTTCATCAAGTGTAACCTCTTTATAAGCAGGTTAACATTTCATTTAGCTCTAATGTGGTTTTTTTTTAATTAGAGAAATTGTAGGTTTACAGAAAAATCAAGCAGAAAATACAGAATCCCCATATGTCTCACTGTTATTAACATCTTCCATTAGTTTAGTGCATTTGTTACGATTGATAAAAAAATATAGTTATAATTGAATTATTAACTATAGTACATGGTTTACATTAGGGTTCATTGTGTGTTAGGGTTTTATTTTTTTTTTTACTTTTCATTCTAGTTTACATATATACAACCTAAAAATTTCCCCTCTTAACCACATTCAAATGTATAATTTTGTGCTGTTAATTACTTTCACAATGTTATTCTACCCTCACTCCCATCCATTACCAAAGCTTTTCCATCACCATAAATAGAAACTGTATCCAGCATTAACTTCCCATTCCCTCCCTCTACCCTGGTTTCTGGTAACCCATGTTCTAGTTTGACTCTGTAAATTTGCTTATTCTAATTATTTCATAACAACAGGATCATATAATATTTGTCCTTTTGTGTCTGGTTCATTTCATTCAAATGATTTCTGTCCACAAGATCCATCTGTATTGTCACAGGTATCAGAACTTCATTCTTTTTTACGACTGAGTAATGGATTTTTGTTTATTGCTGGACTCTGGTCGATGCATGTTGAGCAGACCTGCATGCACAGCCTTGCTTACTCTGTGACTTTGAACACATGACTTAATCTGTCATCCTTGATTTTGTGGGATATAAAGTGCTTTCAGTAGTAATATTGTCCTTGCCAGACTAGTATAAGGATTAAATGAGATATGAATGTAAAACCCCTGAACACTGCCTGACATATTAGCTGCTCAATAAAAGATAGCTCCTCAATAGATGGTAATATTTATTTAAAAGCACAGAGCTGGCCATTTCCAAAGAGCTATATTAGATTGCAAATGAGCAGTCATCCACAGGCACTTTGCCATAAAAATCTATATATAAATAGATTCCTCTCCTTGACTTTTTATCTAAATTCTCATTCCTCTCCCTGACTGCCCCCCCAATCCCACATAATATTTTACTTTACTCTGTTACTACAATCATATACATTTTAGTAGTAACAGGTTGAGTTTTTGTGAACTTTTGTTGTTAGTTTCCTAAGGGTTAAGTCGGATATCAAAGAAAAATGTTTGACAAGAGTCAGTTATTTAAATTAGTTTGATGATTTAGCAAAGGTAGAGATTCTCCATTTACGAAGTTAGCTCTAAGACAGGTAGAAAATGGGAATGGGTTAGTAAAAGGAAAGGTCTCCTCCTTTGTCCCCCTTCCCCCTTCCCCAAGAACATGCCATCTCAATTTTGTTCTCTTAAAACTACTTCTCCAGGGGGTGCAAGGGGTAGCTCAGTGGTAGAATTCTCACCTGTCATGTGGGAGACCCAGCTTTGATTCCTGGCTCATGCACTCCCCAAACAAGCAAACAAACAAACAAAAAAACCAAACAAATAAAACTACTTCTCCAGGGGGTGCAAGGGTAGCTCAGTGGTAGAATTCTCACCTGCCATGCGGGAGACCTGGCTTCGATTCCTGGCTCATGCTCTCCCCAATCAAGCAAACAAACAAACAAATAAACCAAACAAAGAAAAAAAAAATTCCAACAAATTGTGTTGCAATAAAGGAATACTCACATGGAAAAAGAATGAAATGTGACCCTGCCATACAGCATACAAAACAACAATAACCTACTTCTTCATTCTCAACAAGAAAACCTCATAGTGAGGTGGAAAGACCATTAGATTCAGGAGGCCAGAAGACCTGGATTCTACATACTGCAGCTTTAGAGATTGGAGAGTCTTGGGCAGGTCAACATTTATTGTTTCTGAGCCTTAGTTTTCTGATCCTAACAGAGGGAAGAGGGTATCTGCTTTTCCTTTCTCATAAAGTCAAATTGAGGATGAATTGTATATACGAATTGTATATACGAAAACCCTTTGACAGAGCTAGTCAGAAGTGCGGGAGAGTGAGGGATTAAATTTAAAATGTTTAAAGCTATGTTTTAGTTTGTTAAAGTGACCAAAATATAATTTACCAGTAACGAAACGGCTTTTAAAAAGGGAATTTATTAAGTTGCAAGTTTACAGTTCTGAGGCCGTGAGTCCAAATTAAGGCACCAACAGGAGGTTACCTTCACTCAAGAAAAGCTGATTCTGTCCAGAACATCTCTGTCAGCTGGAAAGGCACCTGGTAACGTCTGCTAGCTTCCTCTCCTGGCTTGCTGTTTCATGAGGCTTCCCAGGGGGTGTTTTCCTTCTTCATCTCCAAAGGTCTCTGCTGTGTGGGCTCTAAAGCTTTTTCTAAAATGGTTCCCTCTTAAAGGGCTCTAGTAAACAACCCCATCTTGAATGGGTGGAGACACATATCCATGGAAACCACCTAATCAAAAGAAACCATCCAAAATTAGGAGGGTCACATTTCCACAGAAATAATCAAAAGAATCCCACCCAGGAACACTGAAAGAGGATTAAAGAACATGGCTTTTCTAGGGTACACAACAATTTCAAGCCAGCACAAGCTAACTTCAAATTCTTTCTGCTAGTGGAATTGCCCAATCCATTTGAATAGCAATAGTGGATGCCACTTGCTAAGGGGCTTTCTTCCTTTCTTTTTGTTATGTTGACATTCTGCCGGTAAATGTTAGTTAGGATAGACATGGGCCAGTGTTTTGTGATTTCTGCCCCTGGCAGATGATTACCTGTATCCAGTTTAATTTTCTAAATTTGCTTGAAGCTGTGTACAGGCATGACCTGAAATTTTTAAAGACATTAAAACATTATCATTCAGCAAAAGGCAGAAACCATAAAGGAAAATATTAATGTGCTGAAACTTTAAATTTATGTATGATTAAATATATCAAACACCATAAAATTAAAGCCAGTACAAATTAGGAAGATGTTTATAACACATGAAATAGAGAAATGATAGGTTTCTTTAATATGGAAAACACAGTCATAAATCATTGAGAAAACAAGATGAATACCCAATTAAAAATGGGCAAAATCCTTGAAACACATGAAAAATTTCATAAGAAGGCAATAAACCTGTGAAAATGTTTACCCTTCATTAGTCATTAAAATATGTTAAACAAAACCAAGAGACCACTTTTCACCTATCAAATTACTAAAGAGTAAAAGAACTGCAACCAACATGGCATTCATTTCTTATATTTCTGGTGAAGCAGAAATATTTATATATTGATTCCATCTTTTAAAAGGGCAGCTTTTTGCCTAATGAAAACTTTATAACTTATAAAACTTTGACTAAGCATTTTCACTTCTAGTTATTCATCCTAAGGAAGTAATTAAATGGGTACAGAAAAAAGATAGCTACAGAGTTATACATCTCAGCATTCTTTAAAATAAGGACAAATCATGCAGCAAGAGTCATTAGTCAAGAGTTTTGTGGGATTTAAAACTGAATTTTCATGATGGGGCATATCTGAGAAGATTTAACAATCCATTTGGCGGTGTTTGGTTTCTTAGAGCCTGTAAGATTGGTTGAGAACACCAGAATATTCAGCTTTACAGCTTGATTGTGAAATGAAATATCACTGCTGGCCATATATACTGTCAAAGATTAAGTGAAATCAAATATCAGTCCATGGGTCAAAGTTTTATTTCACTGAAGAAGCTCTGTGAAAATTGAAATTTATTCCTTGACAGGTTCAATTGCTGTTTGATTAGGACTTTCATCCTTAAAGTTGGATGTCCTGAAGGAAATGCTCACTGTCTTTTATACTCATGATGAAGAGCAGGTGAAGTGGGAAGCCAGCTGGCAGGGGTTTTCTTTCATTACTTCCTTACATCCGTGGATAAAGATCGTAGTTGTCTGCTAGACTTTGGTTCCAAAGCACCAGGGTTGCTCTGGATTTTTCTTTCATTTCTGTCCCCTGTGTTTGCCAAACAACCACATCTATCTCCTTCAGAGTTCTTATCCATTTCTTTGCACTGGGGCTGAGTGCTGTGTTCACTCCTTTTCAGAGTTATGGTTCTGGAGTGATAAGTTGATTTTATTCCTTCATCCTCCTTGGCAATCCTTCTTAGCAAAGCTCTACTCTCCTTTCATCCTTTTGTTTCTATTGGATTGGGGAAGGAAGAAGAGAAGGCAGGGGTTTAAAGCACCCTCATAGTTTGAAAAACCTTCCAGCTTGAACTAAGAGCAAAGGCTACCTGCATGGGTAAGACAAAGCAGATTTCTCTTTGTGCACAGCTTTCATTGGAAATATGCATGGGAATGGGTAGCTCTAGGCAAATTTCCATAGCTCTTCTGTTACCGTGTTAGGAGGCTGTTTTCTTATTGTAACTTTGTTTTTCAACAAACAGAGATCTGTACATTATCCTTCTGTAGTGGTTCAGAAAGTTGCCCATTTTGCGTTTTTTATGCTTTCTGCTAAAACATTTTCCTGATGCAATTCCAGATGTCATTTGTGACCTCTCCCGTCAATGAAACCAGAATGGCTTGGTGAGGGTCATGGCCACTCTAATTTCTCTTATGAGAAATAATTATAAATCCTTCTTTGCTCTTAACTACTCCTTTCTGGTACTAGTGTCCCTTTTATCTGTTTTTGTTTTTTTAATAACCATTTCCAGTTAAAGCAGATGCTAAACTTTTCAGATTAATTATATGCTGTAATATTTTGCTGTCTTGAATTTATTTCTCAAAGGGTATATTCTGTGAAATAATCATATATTCAAGTGCTGTGAAGTTTGTGGTTTAATTTTAGGCTCAGTTAGAGGTAACCATTTTGGAGAGGCGAATTGTTATGGTGGTTATCTTTTGAATTGAAAACTGAATGGACATCATTTAGAGATGTTTCTCCACTCTTTTCTGAAATTATACAAAAATACCATTAACAGGCTTTTTTCCTGCATAAAACCACATGGACAGAGAAAATAGTAGAGGAATTATGAGCAGCAAAACCTCAAAACTTGTCTAACCTAAAGGAGACTCCAGTATACTGAAACCCAAGTCCGCAGAGCAAGAAACCTTGAAACAGCTCCTTTTCTTTAGCTGGACCCCAGAAAATCTTAGGAATTAGAATCACATGATCCTTCAGAAAGTATGAGAGGAGGAGGGGCTGAAAACACAAGCATTGGTTGGAAGTCCATTTATTTAAGAAGTGGTTAGACCTCCAGATCCTCCTCTCTGCCCTATGCAACAGGACAACTGTCCCTTTTCCACTGGGCATAAAACTAAGAGTTGGAGGAGGGTAGACCAGAAGGATCTGGACTAAGGGATAACAGACACAACTGAGTGTGGACTTATCCTGAAAACATGTGGCAGATGGTTTATTAACATGGCTGCAATAACTCTTTACCTACCTGTTTGCTTGCTCTTTGCAATGTGACTTTGCCTCTCCTCCCAGCAAAGAGGAGAGTCTATTTTTCTGCCCTTTGAAACTTGGCTGGCCTTGTGATATGCTTTGACTAATAAAAGGTGGCAGAAATGGTGCACAAGTTTTGGAGTCTAGGCCTCAGGGAGACTTGAAGCTTCTATTCCCATCCCACCCGCTTGGAAATGTAGGACCATCATGTGAGGAAGCCTATTTAGTTTATTTGGGAATGGGAGACTCCATGGAAAAAGAAACCCAACCAAAAGCTAGCACCAACCATAAACACAGGATGAGGCCATCTAGGACCATGTGGCTGCAGCTGAGCGACCAGATGACTCAAGTTGCATGAGTCATCTTAAGTGAGATCAGCAGAATAGCTGTCCGATGGACCTCGGGCCCTACTGCCATCCAACAGAATTGTGATCAAATAAGTGCTTGCTGTTTTAAGTCTGTAAATTTTGGGGTAGTTTGCTTCACAGGAATAGATAATGAATAGGAGAATTAAGTGAATACCTATGCATTGAACTCTGTCAGCAGCAGCCTCCTTCCAAAGCTCAGCTCCTAGGTTTATCTTCTCTAGGTAGGAGACTGGAAATTTTTGCCTTGGGGGAATATTACCAGCCCAAGGGAGGAAAATCCTAAAGACATTTATAACAGAAATCTTCCAATAAAATAGCTCAGCCCGAGAATTCTGCAGTGAAGCTCATCAGCCACCAAGCTCTGCCCATGAAAATAGAGCTTCAGAAATAGCTTATTAGTAAATTGATCTTAAATATGACAAATATCCAAGTCTCACTACATGTTTGAGGAAATTTCCTAACATAAAACTCAGAGATCAAGGCAAATAAATAGAAATAAGCCACTTGGAGGAAACAAACACAATGCAGGGAGAAGGAAAAGTTAAAAATTGTCATTATTTTGAACATAGTGATAAGAAAAATTACAGCCATAAAACAAGAGATCTATGGTCTATGAGAAATGAAAATTCAGAGAGAAGAAAAGAGCTCTTGGAAATTAAATGACAGCAGAGAACACTTAATAGAAGGCATAGAAAATAAAGCTGAGAAAATTGCCCAGAAAGTAGAACAACAATAACAAAAAACAACAAAAACACAAAAAAAGATATGGACATTAGTGGAGTGAATTGATCCAGGAGATCCACTGTCTGAATAATAAGAGTTACAAAAAAAGTTAAGAAAAATAGAAGAGAGGGGGTTATCAAATATATAATATTAAAAAATTATCTATACTGAAAGATAGGCATCTCTAGATTAGCAGGACCCTGAGTGCAAAGCATAGAGAATGTAAAAAGATTCAGACCAATGCAAATCATAGTGAAATTTCACAACTTCAGGGATGAAGTATTACCCTAAAAGCCTGCACAAGAAGAAAAATGGACAAAACTAAACTAATGAGCAAACAAACGGAAAAAGACCCTGTGAGAAGGATCAGATGCCATCAGATTTCTCACCAGCACATGCACAAGAATACACACACAAACACATGCGAGAGCAGTAAAAGAAATTAATTTCCTAAGTGTTCTTCCATGGGATTGGCAGAATGAAGTCAGGACAAAAGCTGAGTAACTGTTTAGAACCCAACTAGTCAGAATGAAGGAGGATCTATGGAGGGGAAAAAATGGGATTCATGGATTATCTGCTTCCTTGAATCCTGTGGAAAATAAGACAGAAAGGAGTATTGTTGGGAAGAATTGGTGATAGGGACATTAAAATTTAACCAAATGAAAGCAAAAAAGGGAAAAAAACCCACAAAAATTTAACCAAATGAGTAGAAATTTCAGCAATTAAGAAATCAGAAGAAAAGTTCTAAGAAAGGAGACACAGTCATAGTATCCACCAAACTCAGCAGTGTTCAGCATTTGCACAGTAAAAATAATTTAAATATGGAATATTTATTTAATAGAAATTAGAGTATAACTATAATGGGGGGACAGGTAGAGGGAAGGTTAGTTTTGTTGGCCTCAAAGAGCTAAATCTTCATCTAGCCTAATAATTAGTCAGTAGATAATGTCTAGAGTGTTTAATACATAAAATAGCAGGATAAACATAATAATTAGGCACATAGAGATCCATTCCAAAAAAAAAATCTCAAAGTGTTTGTATCATTATTTTCAGAGAGTGATTCTGGGGATAGAAGGGGACTTTCTGCTTTTACTTGTAAGCGTCTTAAGTTTTATTTGACTTGCTTAACTATGTACATGATACTTTGAAAAATAAATTAAATATTAATTAGCAATATTAAAATTATTTGCAAATTATATTTTGATATTGTGTTTGGTGTGTTTTAGGAATCTTAGCCATAAGAAATGTAATTATTTACTTCTTCTAATCTTGTTTTGAAGATTTGACCTTGTTTTGACTTTGCACTCACTGGAAAAGCTTTGCTATTAAACTTACGTAAGTCTGGAGATAAAAGATTAGTGTCAGAGTACAGGTACTTTATAGATCCTTGGCTCTGTTTTCTACAAACCATCTGAACTAGACTGAA